>VZTD01001643.1:0-122550 GCA_013397725.1 Rhagologus leucostigma
GAGCACCTCCCCGGATCACAACATTGCCTATGGGATTTCATACTGGCAGTCAAAAGCAAAAGCACATAGAAATCACAATGTTTTGGAATTAGAGCACTTTCAGACAATGCCCTTCATTCTGCAGCACTGCTGCTTGATCAGCAGCTGTAAAATCATACTTGAGAGAGAACAAATAAGCAATCCAACCACTGAATATTTTTGCTCAGACAGTTACAGCATTTTTTAAAGGAATGGGTTAATCTTTGAACTTTGGTTCTAAGCACATTGCATCAACAGAACACACATATTGGCACCACAGAATCAGTGAGAAATATCTGAAACTGACTTTGATTCAATCAAAAAGTTTAAACAGTTTAAAGCTCAAAAGCAGACCATTTAAAGTCAGTATCTATGCAATGAAGCATACTCAGCTGCTCCTCTAAAAACAGTGGCTGTTCCTTGTAGACAGTGGCTCTAAGGCTGATGTTTCTAGTCACTTAGTTCCTTATGTTTCCTCACCAACATTAAAGGAAGCAGTAATTTGCTGCCAGTATTTGACAAGGCATTTCCACCTGTACCTAAAATAGATTTTTGACATCTCAGTGCAGATATTTTCTTTCTATTCCTTTTTTCTGCCCACCATGACACTATTCTATATATTGGGGGATAGAATTTTCAGGATACTCCTCCACAACACTCACATTGACTGAAATCAGCACTGTAAGTTCCTAGTGTTTGGCTATAGGATCACTGTCGACAAGTTGAAATAAATAGGAAATTCAGGCTAAACAGATTAGCAAGCAGAGCCTTCACTGACCGTCTTGGTACAGGTCAGCCCCAGAGACAAGCTCATTTCCCCACATTTATATTAAAATTAGACGAAACAACTGCTCAGCACTATGTCACGTTTAAGAATATGTAGAAGGCACTGTGTGTCACATAGGATTTCACAAATTGCTTCCTCTCCCATGAAAAAGACCATGGGGCTGGAGCCTTCCTGTCTAGCACACTAGGCTATTTTTAAATTATCCCCCCTTGAAATTCACGAATCCAGTAAAAACAGAAAACTGTCATCACTTTGAACTGTCTACTATTAGAAAGTTAATAATGGACTCATTTTGGCACATAAATCATATCTTTCATGAGGCTTATTTTAAATTACAGCTTCTTAAATCTCCTTGGCGTAAATAGTAGACTGACCTATGCCCCCTGGACTGAATTATGTTTTGCTTTAAGTCCCATTTATAATTTCCAGACAGGAAGTGTTAAAGTAGTTAAAGGTTATATTTATGCTTTAGGATAAAGAAACAGCAGGCTAGCTCTACACTCAATTACATGTATACAAACAGTGTCTCTGTGATACTTAATAACTATATGGGAGTCAATTTGTATACTATAACCCATTGTCACAAAGTCTAGTCTCACTATCACTGAAAGCAGGAATAAACAAGACAAACACCTTTTAACATTCTTTATCTTGTAGCATAGAAATACTAATATGTAATATACAATAATGCATATTGTTATTAAAACAAGGTAATACCAGTCTATGGTGATGCTTTAATATTTCTAGGCAGCCACCATGCTCATTTTTACCTCCAATCATCCTTTGAGAGATTAGATAAAATATTCATCTCTTCATCATCTTGCAAAAGACGATACGCCGCACTAACATGGTGATTTTCAAGCACAGACCGGTCATTATACAGAATGGCTGAGTCTGACCTAGCATTTAAAAGAAAACATAGGAAAGGTTGTTTCTTCCCTGTCTAAAGAGACTCAGAAGTTTTCCTTTGATCAGCTACAGCAATAAAGTCTGTGGAACAGATATGAGCATTTTAAGAGTACTTGTAATACTTTGTTAATTGCTGTTACTCAGTAAAAGAAATCTAAAGATCAAACTATTTCACTAGATGAGACTCACATAACTTCCTTGTTACATACTTGAAAACAAGTGCTGAAAGCTGTGAGAGATACGTAAACTTGGAGTAGAACCATGAGGCTTTTTCCCAGTTCTTATGTATGTCTCTCTGATATTAAAGCCTGACTGTACCCAAGTAAGCAATTGCAAGATGTGACCCAGTACTGTTTCCAGAACAGCAAACTGGCTGTAAGCAAGATATAACTGAACTGATTTCTGACATCTGTGTGCTAGACTATGCTGTCTGGAAAGCCAATTGCCAGTGGAACAGAGTAAGACCAAAGGTACTTCATGCCTGATTTTAAGCCCCAGAGCAGAGATCTGTGATTGATGACTGGCTAAACGGGACTGAAGACCAAGAAGTTAACAGCAACAGGAGGTGAATATGTTTTGTTACAGTCCTCACTCAGAGCTGCTTCACAGAGAGCAGTGTATATTTTCATCCCCTGACACTTTACACCCTCTGATGTTCAATGTTAGGAAAATTGAATTACGACTGTCCTTCCTTGAATATTTTTATAAGTATTTGGAAAATACAGCAGATCCCTAATTCCTGTATGCATGAAGTTGTAAGAAGAGTAGTGTGGCTTCACCCAGAATAGAGACAGAAACTTCTTTCTCCATTCCCAGTCTTTACTGTGCCTATGAGTGCTTTATCCTAGAAACCATTGTTGATGCACAGCATGAGTCAGCTAACACACTACAGACATCTATTTAATTATAGACATATAATCTAATTAAATTACAATTCATGTTAGAAATGCCCAAGTGTGCAGTGTCAGCCGAGGACATTTAGACATTGTGTCATTGCTACCAGTACAGTCCTATTGTCAAAATAATACACAGACATTAGATGCCAAATTATCACTGAAACTAGAGACTTTGTAATCTTTGCACACTTCTAAATTTTGCTGCCATCTTCATCTTATTTTCCTCTCTTCCACCAACCCCAAAGCTTTATAAAATACACTGGTCCAGTCTAGTTTGTGATCAATTAATTACTCTCTAGCAATTTATGATGCTTTAAAAAAATATTTCCCTGATTAGATAGTGGCAAGCATATCCCCTTGCTGCAGGTGTGGTTTTCCACTCAAGTAAAAATAGTATGTGTAGTGTTCACTGATGAATGCAACAAACATAGTTGAATGTTTGATTCTTCAAATTCAAAAAGGAGAAAAAACTATAAAATTACAGTATCTCCTTCAAAACTTCATCAAAATACATCACTCTATACGGCCATTTGTCTTTGAAAACTTTACATAGAGATATTTTTGGACCTTTCTTTTTCCTGCTTATTAATATGAAACAGTGCTCAGAAATCTAGAATACATGCATTCCATGGTGAGTGTTTGAGCAAGAGAAAATTAAATGTAACCTGAGAAAGTGAACTTTCCTCCTGTAACTCTTGAAAGCAGAAGGTCCTGCACTTTTCTAAAGTGGCTGTGCTGTTATTCTCCAAAGGTTTCCCCCTCCATTTCCCGACCCTTCATCATGATTTACAGTGGCCTCACCGTGTCTGAATGTGAAAATTGTTGGTGGTTCCAGTGTGTTCATAGTCATGTATGGCAGCTGCAAAAATCATAGCGAAGATCTCCAGCTCTGTCAGCCAGTGCTGAAAAGAGATTACAGTACAATCAGATAAATTGTCATTTTCTCAGGCTTTTGTCTTCTAAGGTAAGTTATCTGTCCTCTGCTGACAGTCAGTGTTGCATGTCATTACCTTTCCCCTGCAGCCTGTCAGCTGTTTTAAAGCAAACTTCTCTGGTTGATACATAAAAGCCAAACCAGTGTTCATCCTGGACCTTCATCTAAATAAACTGAACTTCAGCAAAATGGTTTCAGGAGCTAATAAAGTTTAAGACATAGCAAGGGGAAACATATGCCCTTCTGAAAGAGCAATGTTTGAAGAAGACGAACAAGGAAAACTCAAGAAAATCAAGGTTCATCAAGGGGAACTTGATGATATATGTGCAGGTAAACACATACTCCCAGGGTACGTATTTTCAGTTCAGTTTATCTGAGTAGCAGAGACTCAGATACAGAAGAATGTCACTATTTTCCAGTAAACTAAAAGCTTTTGTCAACCACTGAATCATGAGGAGAACAAGGAAAATAACCTCAAAAGATGTAGATCTTGTTATTTATTTATCATTTTTAAAAACACTTTAGAAAGCCCTGAAGTTTGTGGGGTTTTTCCTAATTCCCTAGTCAAAGCCGTATTTTACAATGCTTAAGTCACTTTTGCCTTAGATTTATAAATTATTCAGATGGTTTTAATGATTTTTATCTGAGTCAATAAATCATTTTATTGTCTGGTTTTCCACTGGTAGCCCACAAGGAGTGTTGTTAACATCAAGCACTTTGGAGTCAAAGGTTTTAGACACTGTAGATGCTATAAATATTTGTATGAAGTGCTTAAATGTACTGCATTTAGAAAAAGCCTTTACCACAGTGATTGCCAAATACTTCTGTAACACCGCACTGTCAACCTGAAAATGTTTTGACAGGCATTCATATACAAACCGCCTTTTAATTCAAAGCCCAGCAAAGGCACTACGGCTTCCAAAATCTATTCTAGACATCTACTATAGCTCAGGGACCACCACTGGTGTGTTAAGTATGTGCAGGGAAGCACAGGTAACAGCGGGACTCTGCACATAGCTACCTGTCTAGCTCTTTATCTGCATTTCACAGTCATCTCTGCAAAACCAGTGAAGAATGGAGCAAGTCTCAGTATTAAAGATTCCCTTACGTTAAAGATGTAGTTTGAAAATATAGCCCAGAGATATTTTTCACAATGCTACTGACCATAATCAAGGTAGTTATTGGTTTTGGGTGGGGTTTTTTTGTTTGGTTGGTTTTTTTGTTTGTTTTGTTTTTTTGTTTTTTTTTTTTTTAGAGTAAGAGAGAGAGGAGAGTGAGGAATGCAAGAAACTATCAGAAACAGAAACTACACTGTTTTCTCATATCTACACAATTGATCCAGGACATGACTGGAGAGCACTGATGGTGGAGAAGTCTGTTCAATTTTGTTTCCAGGTGTGACTTGTGAATAAGGAATGATTTCCAAATGATTAAGAACATTAATTCAACTTTCAAGCAACAACTTCTGGCAACTGCAATGGGGGAAAAAATGGAACTAGGGTTTCCAGGCTACATGTCTAGATCTGGACTTTCATTGCTAACTGTGGTCTGCCATTTCCCAAAAGGAGAGACTGCAAATGATAGAAAAAAATCAGGGCACAAGTGCTCAATAACAGCCAGAGCAAGCCTGTATTATGCATGCAGAACTCATCCAGGAAGCATTCAGCTAGTTCAACGCACCCATTTCAGACCTTCTGGACAGCACCTGACAAGTCTCACACTAACAAGATCTCATGACCCAAGTCGTAAAACATCACTAAGGCAACGAGCCTTAGTGTTTGAGGTCTCCTACCTTGTCTCTTAAGATATAACCAGGAAAAGTGCTGACTTGCATACCTTATCAAAGCATTACTTGTTGAACAATTTTGGGCAATGTAGGTTTTCAAATAGGGTGTATTAGATCTTATTATTAGCAGTATCTCGTATTAGCAGTATTAAGTATCATAACAGCATTTGAGGAAGATCACTCAGAATAAAACTGGAATTACAGCTGTGAACTGTTGGTAATAAATAAAGCAATGTAAGTAGAACAAAGTCAAAATAGGCTTGTGAGTAACAGGAGGGAAGTAATTGGAACCTATTAGTCCCTTTTTTCCTGCCACAACCTTACAAGAGAAAGCAAACAAGACAGCAAAGAGCCTGCCGAGAATGGATGCAATCTCCATCAAAGTACTGACTTAACTTTTCACTGCTTTGTGGTGGATTTCATCTTGGAAACAGCTAATTTTTAAAGAACAAAGCCACCAAGAACATCAGGACACTGTCACAAAAGATGAAAAGAGCAAGGAAATGTGAATGGTTTTGATTTCTAAAGGGCTGACAAAACCAATCCAGAATAAAACCATATCAAACTTTCTGTGAAGGTAGGAGATCAGAAATGGTGGGGGGTAAAAGGCATGAAATACCAAGTATTGGCTTCCAGAGTGAAAAAAAAGAGGGCAAGGAAGCATGACTGTCTTTCAAAAATATACAATAAATGTGAAGCATTAGCTACTAGGGTGGCTCATTTGCATGTAAACAAAAGGATTGATGCATATAGCAAGAAGAAGGAAGAAGAAAGAGTTTCCAAATCTAACAAAAAAAAAGAATGCATTTCCAGAAATTGCTACAATGTAAGTAATTAACTCGTTTTCCTCCCAAGAGTTTTTGAACTTTTATTCCAAGGTAGGTATTATTTTCAAAGCTTACGATGATCTGCTTATTAATCGCAACAGGCTAGTGGAGAAGATCTCACTTCCCTTTAGTACTGAAAGATGTGACGGAAGTCCTGCACTTTCACAGTTTTTCAGGTCTGCTGCAGGAAATAGTCTCTTGTAATTCTTGTCCGTATCAGAGAAAGAAGTCTTAAGCTTTACAATTTTCACATCATTGTCTAGGTTAAAAAAGAAATGGTATTTCCAAACAGTTATAAATCAGAAAACAATACCAGAGAAAGTAATATTTAGAGCTGAACGACAGAGTTTAATAAAGGAAAGAATGAAATGAGGAAAAAGTGTGTCAGCTCTTGGAAGCTGTTCCTGCACATCATGTTTGTATGCCAGTCCTCTATGAGATAAACATCAGATTAATTCCAAATTCTCTTTCAACATTTTGTCTGTGAAAGAGGCAAGAACGTTGTAGTTCATACAGTAAAGTAGTCTTGGGGTGACTTTATGATGTTGTATTCCCTATCACCACTCTATGCCCAGATATGATCCTGAGCCTTTCTGTGCCTTTAAAATTGGGTGCAAGAGAGAGGAAAAAGAAACTGAGTGAACTTTTCAAAACACTTTGTGCTTCAAGGACACGGAGATTAGCTGCTGCTGCTGAGGAGCGAAGGAAGCACCCTTTCTGCTTCTCTCAGCCTTTCGGCTCCGTTTCTCCGGAGAGACATTGAGAGTTAAGATTCTTTCTGGGACTTCGGCTTTTCCTTTCTTCTCTTCTGGACTGTTTCAACATCAGAACACCAGAACTCACTGGGAAAACTTCCACCTTAGGCCTGGAGGGGGCCCACGCTGACCCAGCTCCAAGGAGGAGAGAGACCACATCCACAGAAGGACTTTAAAATCTTCCCAGGTTTCTCCCCACAGCGAGAGGTTTTATTATTTAGCTTTATTATTCTTTTCCTGTGTGTTTGTTAAATAAATAGGTTTTTTCTTTCACTTTCCTCCGAGGAAAATCTCTTTTTTCCCTGAACCTGGTGGGGGAGGGGTGGCTGTAACCTGCTTTCCATTGAGGAGATGTTCCTTTTGGACATTTCCCCTGAATTTGGCCCAAAACCTGCACAAGTACAACAAACTAACTCCAAAGCATCATTCTGAGGGAAAAAATAACTGGAAAACTAATGAAATTTCAGGAAAGGAGAGGGAAAGAAGATTTAACTGAAAATAAAATAAAACAAAAATGAGGGATGAAACAAAACCCTTCAGAGAGTTCATAAATAACGGGGAGCATGACAAAGGCAAATGAACCATGTAAAGACAAACCAGAAACATGTTTCTTACTTTTAAGACTAGAACAAATTTTAACTATATAGACTATTGAAAAAAAAAAGGCATTTTTTCCACATTACAAATAACTAGTTAGCAAGAAAAATGAGGGGGTTTTTTCTATTTTTGTATATAATTTTTTCACAAGTTGTTTTCATCCCACTGGTTGTCTTGGGGTTGACTCTATCGTGTGTATCCCCTATCATGCTCTATGCCCCAAAAGTAACATTGTGCCTTTTCTGTGCCTTTAAACTGAGCTTGAAAAAAAACCAGACAAACCTTCCAAAGCAGCTTCTCAAGGACACAGAGATTACACACTCCTCAGTTTTTTGTCTGACTGCGGAAAGGCACGAAGGGAGCACCCTGCTTGCTTTTTCTTCAGCCAGCTGGTTTTTTTTTCCTCTTGGCATGAGACGGAGAGCTGAATTTTGTTTCCTGGGACTTTGGGTTTTTTTCCGTCTTCTCTTCTGAACTGTTTCAACAACATCAGAACACATCAGGAGAATTTTCTCCCCGAGGCCCGGGGGTGGGCCCACGCCCTCACCGACCAGCTCCGAGGAGGAGAGAGACCACACCTACAGAAAGATTCTGAAATCTTCCCAGGTTTCTCTCTATAGCGGGGATTTTAATTCATTATTTAGCATCATTATCCTTTTCCTGTGTGTTTGTTAAAATAAATAGATTTTATCTCTTTCACTTTCCTTTGAGGAAAAATTTATTTTTTTTCCCGAACCCTGTGGGGGGAAGGGTGGTTGTAACCTGGTTTTCTCTCAGGGGCTATATTACTAGATTTTGGCCAAACCGTCACACTGGTGAAGAATTAAACCAATGGTCCTAACACTTCTCAAACCAAAGTCTTGTGTTCCAGCATGCCCAAGTTGCTTCCATAAATATTGTAGAAGTGATGAACTAATGAACTATATATACTACAGTAATGATAACATATTGATGTGAGCAAATCCTGGAAAGAGGAAAATGCCCCCTACGTTTCTTTACTGTATGTGAATATACTATCCATGTAAGAAGCATGTAAGAAGCTGTGAGCAGGACATTAGGACTGATGACCTCTAGGGTCATAATTTCTCATTTTCAAACTACATTAATCTATGCACTTTGAGACTGGCTGTATAGTTCAGGGAAGGTGAGGTAAAAACAGAAAAAAGCAAAAAAACTAAAACCAAAGTTAAAAAAAGCATTCAAACAAGAAAAGCACAGCTGAAATGTCACTGTTGGCTGTAGTGTTATATTTTCCCCACTCCTATGCTTACCAAATTGCCTGCTTTTCCACGTGGGTCCCCCTTTCCCTGCCCCTAGCCCTAACCACTCCCTCGGGTTTCTCCCATTGGTTCTGTTACCCCAGGTCTGCACATGTACCACCCCTATGCCCTGTGACCATTGGTCCATGTGCTCTCTCCGCCACCCTCGCCCCGGATAAAGGACCCTGCATGGCGTGTGATGTGCTCTCTCGCATTCTACTCGGCCTTGGGGCACCAGCCTCTGCCTGGGGGAACCATGCCATGTGCTGGCTCTCTACCTTTGAGAGGCTTCTGGGAGCCACCATGGAATAAAAAATCCTCTGCAGTCTGCATGTGGAGAGCCTATCTTGTCTCCTTTATCGTCACCGTGTTGTGGGGCTTCAGCTAGCCGGAGCATGTGAGGGGCAGTCTGGAAAGGCACAGGAAGCGGGAACAGCCACTCTCCCCAAGCAAGCCTCACTGCGCTCTCCAAGAAGGCTGTGGTATGCCATACCACCACCGGGAACCTACACACCACAACAGTTGGCACATAGTGCTGCAAGTTTGTGGAGTGGTTTCCTATTGTGCTATGTTAGGTCCTAAACCAAATTACAGATATGATTTGGGTGTGGGAATGATTAGTGCTTGGGAATATTCCTGGGAAGTAGAAGACACTCCTCTGGACTACAACTCCACCATACTGGTCTGCATAGGCTACTGTGTGTGTAGCTTATTGCAGTAGGAATACATGGGCCACAGGCTCAGTTCAGGCATAGACTGCAGTGCAAGCATGTACATGTGCTTACAAGCACACACATTCTAGTTCCGCTTTTCTAGATGGAAGTCTGTTATGTGTATATTCTCTGACCTCTGCACATATTTATACATATTGCACATATTCACTTCTGTAAAGGATAATAAAAAATGTTTTTATAAATACATTAATGGCAAAAGGAGAGGGGCAAGGAAAACCTCCATTCTTTATTGACAGGGTGGGGAATATAGTCACCAAAGGTGAGGAAAAGGCCAAGGTACTTAACACCTTCTTTGCCCCAGTTTTCACCAATAACACAGGTCATCATCAGGACAACTGGCCTCCTGAGATAGTAGACAGGGACAGGGAGCAGAATAGATCCCCTGTAATCCAGGAGGAAGCAGTTAGCGACCAGCAGAGCCACTTCCGTGTTCACAAGTCTGTAGGACCTGATCGGATCCATCCTAGAGTGATGAGGGAGCTGGCTCACCAAGCTGCTCTCCATCATTTATCATCAGTCTTGGCTAACCAGGGAGGTCCTAGATGGCTGGAAGCTGGCCAGTGTGACGCCCATCCGTAAGAAGGGCCAAAAGGAGGATCCAGGAAACTACAGGCCTGTCAGCCTGACCTCAGTTCCCAGCAACGTTATGGAACAGTTCATCTTGAGTGCGATCACATGGCACCTACAGGAGAGCCTGGGGATCAGACTCAGCCAGCTTGGATTTAGGAGGGACCGGCCATGACTAACCAACCTGATCTCCTTTTATGACCAGGTCCTGGTAGATGAGGGGAAGGCTGTGGATGTTGTCTACACGGACTTCAGCAAAGCCTTTGACACCATCTCCCATAGAATAATCTTGGAAAAGTTTGCAGCCCTTGGCTTGGACAGGTGCACCCTTCACTGGGTTAAGAACTGGCTGGATGGCCGGGCCCAGAGAGTGGTGGTGAATGGTGCTGCATCCAGTTGGTGGCCAGTCACTAGTGGGGGTCCCCCAGGGATCTGTGTTGGGCCCAGTCCTGTTTAAAATCTTTATCAATGATCTGGATGAGGGGATGGAGTCTACCATTAGCAAATCTGAAGATGACACCAAGTTGGGTGTGAATGTCAATCTGCTGGAGGGTAAGAGAGCTCTGCAGAGGGACCTGGACAGGCTGGATCCATGGGCTGAATCCAACAATATGAAGTTTAACAAGACTAAGTACCACGTCCTGCACTTTGGTCACAACAGCCCCCTGCAGCACTACAGGCTGGGGACAGAGTGGCTGGACAGTGGCCAGGCAGAAGGGGACCTGGGGGTACTGACTGATTGTAGACTGACCATGAGCCAGCAGTGTGCCCACCATGGCCAAGAAGGNCAGCTATCTGAAAGGCAGGTGGGGGTCAATCTCTTCTCCCAGGCAACCAGTGACAGGACAAGAACAGTCTTAAGCTGCACCAGTGGAGGTGTAGGCTGGATATTAAAAGGAAGTTCTTCACAGAAAGAGTGATTGGGCATTAGGATGGGCTGCCAAGGGAGGTGTTGAAGTTACCATCCCTGGAGGTGTTTAAGACTGGATGTAGCACTCAGTGCCATGGTCTAGTTGACAAGGTGGTGTTAGGTCATAGGTTAGACATGATGATCTCAAAGGTCTTTTCCAATCTAGTTGATTCTGTGATTTCAGAACACCTTTTCCTCTGAAACAGAGGTTTGGTTTAGTTTAGTTTCGGCTGGGTTATTTTGGGTTTGTTTTTTTCTTTCTTTTTAGTCCTCTGCATTCTCTCTCTTAGAGGAAAAAAAGTCCAAATTTCTCCATCGCTTACTCATGTGTTTTCATGTCCTTCCAGTTCTCTCTTTTTTAACACTTTCTTTGCTGTATTGCACTCAGAGACAGGATAGGAAACCCCATTCAGCACTGGTGCATCACAGGCTAGAATGAAATAGTAGTCATTCACTCACATCTGAGTTGCTGCTAAATGACTAACAGATCGAGAAGCAGAAAGAGGGGAAAAAACGGTAGTTCTGAACATATATAAGATGGAGGTCAGCAATACTTGGGCATCTGTTTTGATGCAGTAACCTTTTGGAGCAGAGTAGCCCCAAGTGAAAAGCCCTCTTCCATGCTTTGAGGAGAAAAAGGGAATCCATTTCCTCACCACTAATGTGAATACAATTCACATTACTCAACATTGCACCTGTTCCTACTGAATACAGCTTGCAGTGCATTTTCATTAACAAATGGTCCTAAAAACAACAGTGACCAATTAGTATCTCACAGGAGGTTTTGAGTAGGTAACTATTAGCTGCAATTCTGACGTCAGTCCTTTTTACTTCAGGCACAATCAGAAGCAAGTGACACGACTTCCATCAGGATCAGGCTCTCTGAATCAGCTCTTGAGACAGACAGCACCTGATTCCTTCCAAATCTGCTTCTCATAAACAGCAGTGTTTACTGCTCTGATTGCAGTATGACTGCAATTCACAGGTGCAATCTACATTCAACACAGGAGACTTGAGATGTTTACAGGGGGCAGTGGAGCGTGTGACTCCTCAGGGAAGAGCATCCAGTTCTGGCTTCAGAAGTGAAAGCAACTCCTGTGTGGCAATCAAGGAACTGCAGAAAGGCAGATCATATGCACAAACAACTCTACAGCTGCTGAAACTGGCCCAAAAGACATAGCAAGAGCTGCACTATGCCTTGTTAGCTTGTACCTCTCTGTCCTATACTCCATCACCCAATATACACTGGTGGCAGAATTTTTTCAGGGTTCTTACTGAGCTGCACGGAAGAAGGTATCATCAGCGTACAAATATCACCACAAGTGATGCTGACAGACAATTTTTATAGTGATTTTGTGCAGCCTAGCAAAGGTGCTCATTGCATGAGAAAGGGTGTTGGAATTCAGTTGGGCTGAGACACATGATTTTTCCTTATCTCTTTTTTTCAACAGTTCCAAATACAGAGTTTGTAACAACTGGGGAGTGTTCAAGAAGGCCTGAGCTGCAGTAAGAGCCTCAACACCTGCTGACCTGGGTTCATGTGTCTGCTCTGCACTACAAAGACTCCATGACCCTGGAACTGCACACTGGTTAGTGAAAGGACTTCAGCGAAATGAAGTGCAATAGAACAGAATTGCATGTATTCAAGTACCAGCCACAAACAGAGCAATCACTGAATGGCCATGGTATAACAGGAGGTAACTGCAAAACACTGAACAGATGAACCTCCCTTCCACTGTCACCTTTGCCTCTACACTTCTAACAATGCAAGGCCAAGGGCAAATTAGATGCATGGAAAAAGTGAGGCAAATAATGTGTGGAAAAGATCTGCTCCACAGAATCAGACTAAAAGTAATTTCATTCCTTTTTCTGGCTGCAGCAGTAACCAGGAGAAAGAAGAAGAGAATGAATACATATGTATCCAGTACACTTTGAGCTTTCCCTGCTGTTTGTTCTCCCCAAATGTGTGGGCCAGCAACTTTCTGAGCCTCCAGCTGAATCCAAACTGCAATGGTTGATCATCACTCTGGAATCTATTTTCCTTCAATTTCTCTAGTCCATCTTCAAATGTATTTCTTTCATTTGTCTTGAGAACCAGTGTGGGAACATATTATGCACTAAGTATTTTTTAAGCCCTCTATCCATTCCTGGCATTGTTGTCAGACTTCAGCTGTCTCTAGGTTTCTGTGCAAGCCAGTTCTGATGTTTTTGCTGTAGAGAAGTGGATGGACATCAACATTTTCAGATCCCAGCAGTTTTTATGCTCAGATAAGTGGAATGAATTATCCTTTGGATGTACTATCTCCCTACCTTAAGAAGAAAGCTTAGACAATATGATTCTTCATATTAGGTGAAATGAATTTCAGCAAATGCATGTTGGCAGATTCATACAGAATATCTGTGGCAGAGTGAAAAACCAAGCTTGGGTTTCTCATTCATCCTCTTTAGATCACTGTTAAAAGAGTTATCAGTAACTTCACTTACCTTCTATTTCTAAATAATCCAAAGTCTTTACCTTTATTAGCCCAGCCATATCAAATTAAGCATGTCTACAGTGTAAACAGGTTCTACTGTGGATAATCATAATCTCATTATTAAGCAAAAACTGTTGTAAACTTACTATATATTCAGGATGCCAAGTCTTTTACTTACCACCATGCCTGTCTTGAAAAGGAGGTGATGGACTGTCTGTGCAACATCTGCAGCATGCATTAGGTTGTGATAAGGATTTTTGTGCTTGCTGTTGCCAACCTCCAGAGCTTCCACAAAAGACACCAAGGCAGAAATGGGAATCTATGTAAAACGGAACAGAATTAAAGGAAAAAAAAAAAACAAAACCCCAAAAAAACCCAGCTTTAATAGATAGCATTCAGATGGGAGTATTTTGATAGGAAGTTCTCAAAGAGCCGTCTGCACTTCACAAATAAACAAAATGCTACAACATCTGAAACAGTCACTCAAGAGAGAGTGAATTCAGGTTACTACTTCAAACTTGTTTTCATCCATAATTGCATTACAGTTGAATCATTTCCACAGACAAATACACAGAAATAAGTATACTATGAAATGTTGTCTGGAACACACATAGAGTATGAAAAGTAACAGCAATCACTTGATTGATTGCCCATGGAGAAATATTTCTCAATAGATTGCAGGCAACTGCTTGTTACCTTCACAATCCACTGGAACATGTCTCTGCTTTACTATTCACATTCAAGATTTTCTAATGAAACACATCATATAGCAAATCTTAGATACTCTAAGAGGACTATCATTTATCAGACCTCTGGGTTTTCACAGCAAAATTCAGCCTGCCCACCCTATGGGATTGCCGTGTTTTTCTGACTCCAAGAGTAACTGAAATTACCTGAGAAAATGCAATTCAGGGCATTTCTAGAAAGGAGACTATGCAGGTGGTAACGTATGCAAGTGGCAACATGGGTTCTCCAGTTTCATCTGCTCAGACAGGAAATACATTTAACGCTAAGGTTTCCATAAAAGACCACTGCTCTTCTCCTCTTAGGTACATTTAAGCAGAGGATGCAGTTAGGACCAGACATCTTGATATCTCATCAGGCACAGGCAGTTCCTGAAGAACTAGGGGATCTAGACATCTGTAAACTCTTTCCAGTCAAAGTGAGTGGGAACCCCTGGGGAATGGAAATTTCAGCAGTAGAACGGATGACAGAGTATCGCGTGGGGAGAGTGGTCAAGAACTGGATGGCAATGTTTCCTGTTCAAAGTTGGAGGACACCTCTGTAACAATTAAAAAATTATAGAATAGTTTGGGCTGGAATGGACTTTTAAAAGTCCCCTAGTCAAGCTGGCCCTGCAGTGAACAGGGACATGTTCAACTAGACCAGGTTTCTCAGAGTCCAGTCTGATCTTGAATGCTTCCAGGGGTGGGGCACCTACTGCCTCTCTGGGCAACCTTTTCCAGTGTTTCACCACTTTTGCCATAAGAAAATCTTCCTTATATCTAGTCTAAATCTATCCTCTTTTAGTTTAAAGTCATTAGCCCTTGTCCTACTGCAATAGGCCCTGCTAAAAAGTTTTCCCCCATCTTTCTTATTGGTCCCCTTCAAGTACCAGAAGGCTGCAATAAACAATCCCCAGAACTTTCTCTTCTCCAGGCTTAACAACACTAACTCTCTTGGCCTTTCCTCACAGGAAAGGTGCTCCATCCCTCTGACCATTTTTGTGACCCTCCTCTAAACTGGCTCCAACAGGTCCATGTCTTTCCTGTGCTGAGAACTCCAGACCTGGATGATCTGGATGCAGTACTCCAAATGGGGTCTCATGAGAGCAAACTTGGGAGCAGAATCACCTCCTTTGACCTGCTGGCCAATCTAATTGGAATGTGAATTTGCTTTCATATTCTCTTGTTCTCTTTTGGGCCTGTGTGCTTGAGCAAATGCAGTATTTCCCATGGAACCCCACCTAGTTCATGGTGCCCCATTGCAACTGAAGGTACTACTTAAATCACATCTGGTCTTGCTTATTAGGGAAAGTGCAATGTTCACAAATTCTTCAGAGATCACTAAAATTGCATTTTGAATTGAAAAAAGCAGGATGAGAGAAAAGTTGAACAAAATTCAAGATGAATGAAAAAGCCATCTTCTAACTACTGACCTTGAAACGGTTGATCAGATCGTAGCGTGTGAGAAGTTCATAGAAAATGAATTTCAGTGCATGATCCCCACTGGCATCATTTAGTGCAAATACATCAAAGGACCACTTGTCTACATTCTGCAAGAGTAGGTAGAAAAGACAGTTAATATGGTCATCCCTTTTACCATGATAATTCAATTTCTTCACTTTCTCTCACAATTTGAGAATTACAGTAGTGATATGTGTATAAGTTTCCTTTTCAATAAATTCTTCAAATCCATTTAACCAATGCAGAATCATCTGTGTACTGACAGTATCAGTATACATATCAGTATTGTGTGATTTGTGTTTAAGAAGCTTCCCTTAAGAACATGTATGCTGTTTGTTTATTCTAATCATGGCAGTTCTCTACACCAGAATTTAATCACCAAAGGATGAATCCTAAAAGATAAAAATCCTGTTTTACTTTAGTACTTGAGACATTGAGATGGCCCTATTTGGGCTGACATGATACATTGAGTGCTAACAATTATATAAAAATCCAACAGAATTTATAACAGAAGAATAAATATCTAATTCCAGTTGGGAAAGTTACAGTCAGCTATAAATGACATACAAGTGCTGCCAGCTGGTCAGTCAGGAGATCAAGGAGGGGAGGTTCACTTCTCGGCTCATACAGCTAAAGTTTAAGGTCTAACCTTCTTGCAGAAGTTTGAGTTCAATTCTCAAATTTTAGGGAAGGCTATAGGAGGTGACAGCACTCGTTATCTAGCAAGAGATGAAGAGAAACAGTAATTCTTTCTAAATGTTCAGTTTCCTAGCTTTCTGTCTCTTCTTAACCCTGGGCACTTGTTATATAAGTCAACAAGCAAATTCAGGGAAATTCAGGGAGAGATGTTATTCTGCTCAACATTACTGGAAGGCACGACATTTTTATAGCCACAGATAAGCAGAAGTCTATACTGCAGACATTGTAAGTGACTACAGGTTCTGTGTTCATTACCTGTATATTAGCTAGCCTAGAAAATATTCCTGTGATGGCATGGGCATCAGAAAAGGCCGAAAAATTAAATTCTAAAGCATGTAACTCCTTCAGCATTAATTAATGTGAAATTCCGTCTCTAGCACTAGACTGGTGAATGGCAGATCACCACAGTGTACTCTGTAAATTAACATACTTACTTATTCAAACATGTCTGTATGAATGGTTTGTTTAGCCACTATTCAAATGAAAGACAAGGCTGATTGTCCCTTCTGTGGTAAACAGTCTTATATCTTCACACCCATGTAATACAGAAAGGCAACAGACTACTGCAGTAGAAAAATTAATATAAAATATATTGAAAGAGAGAGATGCTGTGCAATCAATTTTAAAAAATGCCAAATTTCTCATCCACTGCAAAAGGGAGACAGATTATAAATTAGGACTTGCACTGCTACAGTCTGCATTTTTTTGCAGAAGCTGCCGTATTTCATTGTTTTATTAAGACCAACCTCTGTCACAAAGCTGTGATTCCACAGCTTTGGGTTATTAAGTGCATATATCCTCTTGACCACAGCAGCAAAAATGAGAATGTGTAGTTTAAAAATAAGCTTTTTTTGACCTAATTTCATCTCAATCCTCGTCCTTATTAGCATGACTCTGAGGGGAATGTTGATTATGGCAATCCAGAACAGCTGAAGACGTGTGTGGTACACTCCTACACACTTTTGCATGCTTAAATCATCATGCCATTTTACAGAGCACACTAAGCACTCAGGTAGCTGTAAGGGTTTTTTACTTGACCTTACTGGTCAAGCAACAAAATACACCGTTTTCAGTGGAGGAGATGGAACTGAGAAAATTAAGATGAAATACTATTTTTAAGACAGAAGACTTCACAGAATCATAGAATTTACTGAGTTGGAAAGGACCCACAAGAATCATCCAATCCTCCTCCTAGTCCTTCACAGGACATCCCCAAGAGTAACACCATCTGCCTGAGAGCATCATCCAAATGCTTCTTGAACTCTGTCAGGCTTGGTGCTGTGACCAGTTTGCTAGGGAGCCTGTTTTGACTTCTTCAAAGTAACTCCCATTTCAACCAAATCCATTACCAAACCCAAAAACATCCAGGCAAAGACATGTTCTCAAAACAGTTTTGGAAAAGAGTATATTCTAAAGTGCACAGTGATCAGGTAGGTGCTATTTCACTCTGAGCAAAATTAGTCAATGACTTTGTTGTTATTGGTTTGTTTTAACTTACTCTAACATGATCACTTCTTTTTACAACTTAATCATTTGAAAACATAGAAAGAAGGGAGGAATTCTGTACGCCTTAAGTCAGCTGAAAGTAGGTGATGAGTCTTCTACTGTCTTGTTACTGCAAAGGAACTCAGGAGAAGAGGTACCATTATAGATATGTTCCCTCATAATCTGGCTATGGAGTGTAGTTGCAAAAGAACAAATAATTCAGAATTTGCAGGACTGAAGTTAGCATTTGTCAACATGAAATTGGAAAAAGGTGTGGGTGGACACTTTGGTTCTGTATATGAAAGGCATGTTTGATCCTTCTTCTTGCAATTCCTCCACATCTTTTGATGAGTTCTACTATCTAAAATGAAAAGGATACCCTAACTGTAGATCTTTCCAGTGTGGAGAAATGCTGCAAGATGTCTTAATGAGTTTTACACTTAATATCCCTGTATATTGCCCTACTATATCACCTTTTTTCACCACTGCATGGCATGGTTGAACCACATGCAACATGTAATCTGCAAAGCTGCTGTGTAGGCAGCTGGTTGCTAACTTCTGTTTGTGGTCTTGATAATTCCTGCTTAAGTCAAGAATCTTGCAATTGTCCCATGTATTGAAGCTTTGTTTATTTTTCAGACTACTTCTGACTAATTGTTTTCACTCTGAAACCTCAAAACTCACAGAAGGGTCCACATTCATAAACTGATTGTCACTTTGAAGACCTGAAGCTGAACAATGCAAGAAATTCCCTTCTGTCACAGCAACGGATCCTTTTCCTACTCCATCTCTCTCCATCTGGGTTTTCTTTCTTCCCTGTGGGATGTTGTGATTGATTCCTAAATCCTCATTTTAATCACTGTAATCTAGAACAGAATTGCAACCTTCACAACCTGAAAATGGCCACAGTCTTGAACTCTATTCTTTTTTTTATTGGAAGGATAATCCCTTAGGCCAGTTAAATGATTAATGTATGTGAACTAACTAAATGTCAGAGAGAAGGAAAGGCCAACTACTAAGATCCCCCTTATCATGTCAAATATCACAGTATTATTTTGATGCTTTGCACATACCCCCCCTTCAATACCTTTTTATTGGGATTACCTTTAGCACTCCAATTACAGCTGGTGGGTAGCTCAAGCCGACCATATTTGAAGTACGTCTGTACATTCTACCAAGATGAAATAAATAAAGCAACACATAAATAGAATTAAATGAAACAAAACAATCAACAAAACTCATAAAGCAACAGACCATTACAGGAGACCTTACTTAGCCCAGAAAACTCTAACCGGAAAATGGACCTTTTTTCCTTCCATTTTGTTCCTAACTTGCCCAATATTCTCTGTACTATTCTTATTGTACAGCTTAATTTGAGACTATACACTCCCCAGTATCTCATAGCTTGGTTACCCAGCCAAACATGACAAAGAATTTGCCAGTATCAAGTCTTCATCAGATGGAAAGGCTACACTCAACTAAACAAAATGTTGCCCATTTTCCACTGCACATAACTGTACTGACCTTTCAGTTCCCTTAGTCTTTGCTGGCCCACATGCAAGCTAATTCTGAGTGTACTTCAGAAACCATTTGTATGCAATGAATCAAATCCAGTGTGATACAGCCGTTACTTTTGTCTGCATATTTTCAAGATTAGTATAAAACCTTTTGGGTGTTTGCCGTATGTGTGTTTCAGGAAGTGAGAGAGAAAGAACAAGGCAATAATCAACATCTGTAACCATATTAAACTAAGTATATATGTACCAGATTTTAAACTTGATTATAAAGTATATTTTAAACAGATTATAAAGCATGTACAAATTTTTTAAATTGTTTTCAGGACACACTGTGTTTAATAGGATTTGGTGAATGCAGAAACGCTGTCATAGCTAGAATGTCTTTCCACAGGTCACCCTTTTTTGCCCTAAAGCATTGTAGGACTAAAAGGAGATGATGGAAAACTCTCTTCTCCCATCTGAAATGATCCTGTGCAAAGTCTTCCTTTACTGCCATTTTTATTTGTCATCTTCAGATGACAGGTCTGCACTCAGACCTGAAAAAAATCATTCCCCTTTGGAGACTTATATTAACCCTTTCCCCAAATCACAGAATTTCTTATCCCTTTCTTTCTCCAGTCAGAAGCTCCACAGCATTCTCTTAAGAGACAACTGAGGCAGAACCCCTTTCCCTTAGCTCAGGAGAGTCACAACCCTCCTCCGCTGTCATATTGTATCTGAACACTTCCTTCTTTGGGTCACAGTGATCCAGGTCAGCTGGAAAACAGCCTACTGAGCCGGCTTTCTGCATTTACTTCCTCGTTGAGCAAGTCCCCCACTGAGAGTGAGGGTTAATTCACAAGTAGCCTGTCAAACATTGGAGAAACCTGTCCCAAGGAGAAAGGAGAGGTTTAGTCTTATTACAGTTTGCTGCCACTCTTAACACATGTACAGTAACTTTGGTGCACAGATAAAAATATTGGCTATAGTCATGATGAAGGAGGCTTCTATGTGTCTGTGTGGCTTGTGGACCACTGTCTGATATGCACAACCTCCAGCACAGAGGGCTGTTAGGCTGTCACTGCAATTCTGATGAACAGTGAAAGGTGCTCTGCTCTTCCATTCCTGACATGGATTTTGCTGTTAAAAAATTACCCCAGCGATCTGAGAGCTGCTGTCTAAAGACTGCTGACAGTTTCACATGTGCCAGCCCTCCTTCTGGCTTGAACAAAGAAGGTTAGTGAAGAGTGGTTACTTGATAAGAAAAGGTAAGATTGGAAGTGAGTCCAAATTGAAATGAATAAATATTTTAAAGGGTTCAAAAAGTAAAATCAGTTTTAGCAACAGATTGTGATGTAAATCACAAGAGGGAAGGCTGAGAGGACTCAATGGCTTTTTTGAAATCCTCCCTGAGCTCCAAAATTTTCACATCAGTTTTGATCTACAATTCATTCCAGTAATACTATGATAAAGGATTTTGTTCTGTATCTTAGCACTTCTTCATAAGAAATACTAGACTTCTGTTTACTAGAGGTAAACAGAAGCAAGGGAGAGTTTGATCTGCCCAAATTTTAAATGCTGTCACTCCTGACCTAGGACTATGCAGAAGTGCATATTGTCAGTCAAAATTATATGAACTGTGCTACTACATCTGTACTATAGTAAGAAGAGAGGAGCAGATATTGTTTCAATTTGCAATCTTTTACTAAATCGCAGGTTTTGAGGTGTTACCCAGATCTGTGTAGAAACATTAACAGAAGCACAATAAAGTGTGCTTCATTCAGTAGTCTTCTACTAGTGCTCTGAGGTCTTTGGCCTAAGGTACTCTCCTCCACCTCCTGTCACTGTGCCATCACATACTACAGATGCAATCTGCAGTACCTGGGCAGTTACTAGAACAGAGTAATTAAATGATACTTTACCGTTCCACAAATATCCCAGCTTGCACTGCATGGACGATACTCCTGAACCGGGGTTTTTCCTCAGTCCTTTTAAGCATCATCCCCATTTGCCGTGTGAAGGTAGAAGCCAACCAGTCACGGACCTCTGAGGGCACAGAGTCAGACTGGATATCACTGAGCTCATCTTCCGTGTCCAGTAAACGCCTAGAAGGATGAGGAAACAGAAGGGTAAATAGACTTCTTTTGAGAGCACTACAACATTATTAACAAAAAAGAAACTCACATATATTCTAATTAAAGCAGCTGTTAAAAGTCTTTGATTCATCAGCCCTAATAAAACACAGTAGTACAAATCTTCAACTGTTTGTTTATTCTCTTACATACTTACATTTCAGATTGTAAAACTCACTACTAGGATGAGAAACAAGAAGTATCAGCCTTCTGAATCACAACTATATAATCATCTACTAACTTCACATCTTCAGCTCATCAGTATTTCTGAACCTTCTGCCTTTCAAAGCTAATTTATGGTCATTTGTAGGAATTTCTAGCTTTTGAGTTAGTAACATACAGTCGTCTACTTTCCTATTCTGGTCATCTGTGGTGACTCTACAAGTGCATTTATCACTGGGTAAATGGCAAGTAACCAAGAGGAGGAACTCCTATGCAATGTCTTACCAGTCTACCTCTGTCATGAGTAATTTTTTTTAAATTTCAAAGACATCATACAAGTGAAAAATTTAACATTATTCAGAAGAAATAGATGAGTAGAAATTTAGAAACTGTCAGAAGTGGGACACAATTACTGTGAAAACACTTCTCCGAGAAAAAGTATATTACATTTATGATTGGTTTTGATCTCCTTCCCTGTCCCAGGAAACTTAAAGAAGCTTTTAAATGAAGGATTGAAGATCTGTTCTACACAGAATACAATATTCTAATGATTAAAACCATATTGTCTGTGAGTAATAAATCTTGGCTCAAACAACTTTCACAGTTGACATGTAAATTACAACTGGTGCTAGATATAAGAGTACTGATGTCTATAGTTAGCTCACCTAGTTTCATCAATGTATACTGACTCAAGAACAGTCGCTGCATATTCCACATTCTTCTTTAGATCTACAACTGAAGCTTCCCCTCTCTCTAATTGCTTTACCAAAGACCGCAATCTAAAGAAAAGGAAAACAAAAATCTGATTAGTATAAAGCAAAATAGGTTGAGAGTGAGAGTCAGTTCCCAGCATGAGACCTAGTACACGCCTTGACAGGTGAAAACTTTTGGAAGTCTGCAAGTTATTTGAAGCTACATACGTGAAATCAACAAAAATTACTTTTTAAAGATCAGTTACAATGATGCCAGGCAAATATTTGTAAGTCCGTGAGTTATCACAGAATCATACAATCACAGAATGATAGAATATGCTTAGTTGGAAGGGACCCATCAGTATCATTGAGTCCAGCTCCTGCCCCTACACAGGACACCCCAAGAATGACACCATATGCCTGAGAACATTGCCCAAAGGCTTCTGAACTCAGATTCCTTGAGTCCTGTCACTAGTCATGGGAGTGAAGACATCAGTATTTGCTCCGCCATTTTCCCTCATGAGATTGTTGAAGACTGCAATGAGGTCTCCTCTTAGTCTCCTCTTCTCCAGTCTGAACAGATCACATGGTCTCAGTCACTCCTTATAAGGCTTCCCCTCCAGACCTTTCACCGTACTTGTGGCCCTCCTATGGACACTTTCTAATAGTTTAATATCTTTCTTATATAGTGGTGTGCAAAACTGCACACGGTACTCAAGGTGAGGCCATACCAGTGGAGAGCAGAGCAGGACAATCACTTCCATTAATCAGCTGCCTGTCCCCTATTCATAACTGAAACAAGTGGAAATAAAAATCACTTGAAATTTAACACAGGAGCTAAGAGAGGACAATTTCTATCCAGCCGTAAGAAGGAACTTCTTGAATAGTATCTGTTAACAAATGACTGTTACTCCTAATGATTGATGTACACATATGCAAAACTGTATTAAAGTATATTTAGAAACACTATTGTAGAAATACTATACAAGGTTAGGAAATGCTATCATTTTCATTAGATCAAGCAGCCACCCTTAGACTATCCCATCTATATTAAATAGAACTCACTACTTTTGCATCCAAACAGTAAGTATTGCTTCATATACCTCCTCGTTTCTTCATTCCGTGTATGGGGAGTCTGCAGATATGACCCCTTAACTAGCTACCAGAAACATTGTACACAAGCCACAGGAGTCAATATTACAGAAGGAACATGACCTTTGGCTCTTCCTGGCTTTTATTTAATTGATATAAGAATCTGGCAGCTTTATGCTGCAACTCATTCAAAATTCATGTTCAATAACAGGACAGTGGGTAATAGTTGCTTCATGGCACCAACATTCTTCATCGAAGAAGATTGTGCAAAGTACTATACGCATCAGTCATTTAGAAAAACAGAAGTACAGTTGCTTCTTACACCATCAGCCATTCTCATGTGAAAAAAATTACACTGCCTTTGTCTTACTATCCATTATCTCTAACTATTGCTGATTCATTGAGTCACAGCAGCTGCTCCCAATCAATTGTACTAAATAAGAGCCTGGTGATAGTTTGCCTTTAATGTATTCCAAGTATATAGGTATTTTTAATAATCATAAATGGACTGAAGAGAATCCAGGCAAATTTATTAGCTGAAAAATTCTGTGTCAAGGTGGCTGAAATAATTTTGAAATTCAATCAGTTTCACCTGTAGCACTTAGGAGCATGGTTTAGCTTGGCAGTGCTGGGTTAACGGCTGGACTCAATGATCTAAGCAGTCAATGCTAAGACCAACTCATTTGTGATAACATTCTTTTGATAGCCAACTCAAATAGCTTTAAAAAAAATTAAAATCAACCACAAACTTTAAAATCAACCACATCAAATTAACAAAATAGTAATCAGAAGTAGATCTGACTGCATAAAAGCTGGCTTCAGTATACACACACAAAAACACCAAGAGTTGCTCCTAAAGTTTGGAAGATAAACATCTGCTGAACTGAAAGACAAAACCCTGCCTTCGGATCTTCAGCATGTTCCTCACTCTTCTCTGGAAAACCACCATAATTAGGGGTAAGAAATTCTTATTAAGTTTGAGAAATAGATGTTCATTGTGCAGTGAACCGTATCAAAGAATTCCTACACAGAAATAGATGTGTATCTGCCATCTCACAATAATGTACAAATTTGATAAATCTGATATTCTGGAGTCATGTCAGAGTTAGAGAGCTTGTGCAGACTATCTAAGCCTGAGCACATAGAAGGTCTGACACACGCCCTGCAACAGTATCTGCCTGCCTGTTGGGGTGTAAAAAAACTGTAAAGCAAATACACAGGATACTTAACACTGTCCAAAAGTATCAGAGCAGACTACACGTGGTTATGGGTGTCATGGATATGTGCAGTAGTTTCAATCAGCTGGGTGAACAGATGTCTCCACAGTTTGCATAGCAAATTCCTGAAACCCATTCAAACAGAGGATTGGTGGGAGAGGTACAGCATACACAGGAAGTAACCCAGAAGCTCACCATCTCTTTTTACAACAGTCAGCAGGTATTATTCATTCCACAGTCTGCCACATCTTAATCTAAGGCTCTGCATATATATAGAATGTATGTATATAGAATGTATGAGGAAAAGACACAACCTAGAAAGCTGGCTTAAGTAGTAATCCTCAAAATGAAACTGAAAATAGAGTAACTGGTAGCCTGTGACCCAGTGGATTTGTGTTAGGCTGGATAGCCATTTTCTGTCACTTCTTTTGTATACAAAAAATGCAAGTCACAATGTTCAGAGGGAATAAAAATGTGTTTGCAAAGAGCAAACACACAGTACTGCAACACTGGCATTTTTTGTCCAAAAAATTTATATGCAATTTCCCAAGTAATGCTTTGTCTTCTTCATGTTTCCTGAAATATCCTTCTTCCTTTGAATAAAAATACAAACATTAAAATTTTTGAGTAATCAATTATTTTTTTATTATTAGAAGCATGAAAATGCAACAATGATAAGTTCAGCAGCCTTGGCAGCATGATAAAAAACTTGTTTCAACTCACCTTGAGTCAGATAAACTTTTGACAACATTAGTCAACTGGAAGTGAAATCTTAAATAGTTTAGGTTTTCATTTCACATTTGTAAATTCCTTCATGCCTATTAAAGGAAGTCCTGCGGCAGAAACTTTAGCGAACTTTGGCTTACTGAATGATTTTCAATAAAACAACAGCCTAGGCACTTCCTCAGCCTCAAGACCTATAAATTATCCTTGTCTCCCTCTCCTGCTACTGAAAATTCTAAAGAATGTGTACTCCTCCAAAATGCAAACACCTCCCCCATTCTCAGGTTCTGAAGTTTGGGAACTGAATCAGAAAATATAAGCAGTTAAAAGATTGGTCATGTTTTGGGGTTTTTTTAATTCAAGTCAGCTGCTTCACCTAGCACTAACCTTTTATAGAAATCAGGTACACAGATGCTCATGGAAGTCACTGGAGATGGATATTTATGATAAACCACCTGCCTGTCATATACTTCCTCAGGAAAGGATGCACTGCCTCTTTGATGTGCCTGCCTTCCCCCACTAGTGAGAGAAATGAGCCAGAAGATTATCTTATGTGGTCATTGTGGTTTCAGACAGCTGAGGTGAGATGACTCATTCCACTGAATAAATGTGAGAGCTGAACAAGGATAAATTGCAGATGTGGGAGAGAAAGAAAGGCTGCTATACTCTTTTTTCACAACCAGCAATCTGCTAATTGGTATTTCCTAAAGCAAGCCTTCCTTTTGGCAGACTACTTCATTTTGAGATGTTAGTGTGAATTAGTTTTTTGGGGAAACTGTTCAAACACCATACAATCACTGAATTTGTTGACAATGACACCCAAAGACAACAAATGAAGCCTTCCAGAATTAAGCCTTTCCACTGTTGCTTTTTATAAAAAAACAACCTCCTTTATAACACATCAGACACAAATCCAACAATTTTTAATTTGCATATTTAAAAATAGGTGCCTGAAATAAACTGTCAATAAATATATTTAATATATAATAAATAGATTATATGTGATACATATAATAAAACCATACGCAACAAGATCACCTTGCCCTGGACTTCAGGAGAGCAGACTTTGGCCTCTTGGAGGACCTCTGTGGCAGAGTCCCATGTGCTAGAGCCCTAGAGAGAAGAGGGGCTCAAGAATACTGGCTAATATTCAAGGATCACTTCCTCCAAGCTCAGGAACAATGTATCTCAACAAGAGGACATGGGGTAAAAATGCCCCATGAGGAGGCATCCCTAGATGGATAAGGAGTTGCTGGGCACCTCAGAGACAAAAAAGAAGTTTACAGAAGGTAGAAGCAAAGACAAGCTAAGGCCCAGTTAGAATTGAGTCTGGGCAGAGATGTCAGAGACAATAAAAGGGGCTTCTATAGATGCGTTGCTAACAAAAAAAAAGACTAGGGCTAATGTGGACCCTCTCCAGAAGGAAATGGGAGACCTGGCTACCTGGATAAGCCTAGAATGTGGATAAGACTGAGGTTCTCAATGAATTCTATGCCTCAGTCTTCAACAGCAAGTGCTCCATCCACCCCACCCAAGTCGCAAAAGGCAAATACAAGGACAGGGAGAATGAAGAACCTAAGACCACTGTAGGAGAGAACGAAGTTCAAGACCGTCTAAGGAACCAGAATGTGCACAAGTCTATGGGATCTGATGAGATTCATCCGTGGGTCCTAAGGGAACTGGTAGATGAAGTGGCTAAGCTGCTATCCACCATATTTGAACAATTGTGGCAGTCAGGTGAAGTTCTTGATGACTGAAAAACGGGAAATATAACCTCCATTTTTAAAAAAGGGAAAGTGGAAGACCCAAGGAACTACAGACAATTCAGTCTCACCTCTGTGCCAGGCAAGATCAAGGAGCATATCCTCCTGGAAACTCTGTTGGTAAACAAAGAGATGACTGGTGATAGCCAACATGGCTTCATTAAGGGGAAATCATGCTGTTAAGATCCAGTTATTATTAAGGTTCTTAGAAATACCTCAGCCCGAACTAAGGTGCAAATGAGACCATATGCCAGTCAATAGTATGGGTTTTATTTGGTATGAGAGAGAGAGAGAGAAAGAAAGAGAAAAGAGAGAAAGGAAGAAATAGGGAAAGGGGTGGGAGGACAGAGCAGGGCAGAGACAGGACAAAATAATATCACCGCTCTGTGGGTCCCACTGGCATCCTGATGATCCTATTCAGCTGATCTTCTCAATGATGCAGGTCCCCCAGAAAGCATAGAATCCAATGGATTTATATACCCTCGAGCCAGGTAGCAATGTCCAGGCACGTCCCCCTGGGGCAGGGGGGCAGTCTCTTACAGCAGACTCTGGATCTGTTGCATCACGTGCAGTCCTGTGGTGCACGGCCTCTCACGTGAATGTCCCGTGGATGTGGCCTGTGGGGTTGAGGAGTTCCACAACTGGGCCAGTTTGTGTAAAAGGGAGGATGGGAGTTTATTTCCTCTGACCAGAGGTTATGCCACACACCCGAAACCTCCTCCTCCCCCCTCGCTTGTGGGGGGATGTCGCTGTTGTACCGGAGACGGAGAGAAACAACATAGCCTTGATCCAGGAAGAAGTGGAATTATTTATTCATTTACAGACTCATTTATATATCTTAGTTCTCTTGAATGGCACAAGGTTATTGGTCCTTGACCGTCCACCTCCCATAATGATTGGCTAAAACCTACAACACCCATTTCAAAATATTTCTTCAGCCAGTATCATAAAAATACTGCATAACATCTTGCACCTGCAAGATAAAGGAATTAATTTACAAAAACCTCTAACTATTTTTCGGCCAGCATCCGTGAGAAAGCCAGGACTTTCACATAGACGCTGGCAGAAAGCTGGAAAATCTCCCTGCGACCAAGCTTTCAGCATCCACAGGGGGAGTCTGTGTAAACCTGGCTTCTGTGAGCTGTGCTCTCCTCCCACCCCGAACTTGGCCGCAGCTGGTGGCTTTGGCCTTTCGTGGATGCCTACCTTCCCCTCTGCCTGAGATGACTGAACAATGGGTTTCCTTTTATCTAATCAGCAGTTTGATTTTCAGTACAAAGTCCCACTCTTCAGGGAGGCTTCTTTGGTTGTAGCTTCTTTATAATGAGCAAAACTTTATATCAGTGTTTGCGGCATGAACTATTTTCAGTCTCTGACACATGCCTGACAAGTCTGATGGCTTTCTGTGACGGGGTTACAGAGTTGGTGGATAGGGGCAAAGCAACTGACATTGTCTACCTGGACTTGTGCAAAGTGTTCAACACTGTCCCACATGACTTGCTTGTCTCTAAACTGGAGAGACATGGATTTGATGGATGGACCTTTCAGTGGATAAAGACTTAGCTGAATGGCTGCACCCAAAGAGTGGTGCAGTAATGGCTCATTGTCCACATAGAAACTGGTGACAAGTGGTGTCCCTCAGGAATTGGTGTTGGAGCTGACACTGTTTAACATCTTTGTTGGCAACATAGACAGTGGGTTTGGTGCATCCTCAGCAAGTTCACTGATGACACCAAGCTCTGTGGCAGTGCAGTCAATATGATGGAGGGAAGGGATAATACCATCCAGAGGGACCTCAACAGGCTTGAGAGATGGCCCAATGCAAACCTCATGAGGTTCAACAAAGCAAAGTGTAAGGTCCTCCACCTGGGTTGGGGCAATCCCAGGAACACCTACAGGTTGGGTAGAGAAGTGATTGAGAGCAGTCCTGTGAAGAAGGACTTNTTGGTGTTGGAGCTGACACTGTTTAACATCTTTGTTGGCAACATAGACAGTGGGTTTGGTGCATCCTCAGCAAGTTCACTGATGACACCAAGCTCTGTGGCAGTGCAGTCAATATGATGGAGGGAAGGGATAATACCATCCAGAGGGACCTCAACAGGCTTGAGAGATGGCCCAATGCAAACCTCATGAGGTTCAACAAAGCAAAGTGTAAGGTCCTCCACCTGGGTTGGGGCAATCCCAGGAACACCTACAGGTTGGGTAGAGAAGTGATTGAGAGCAGTCCTGTGAAGAAGGACTTGGGGGTGACAGGTGATGAAAAACTCACCATGAGCCAGCAGTGTGTGCTCACAGCCCAGAAAACCAATCGAATCTTGGGCTACATCAAAAGAAGCACAACCAGCAAGTCGAGGGAAGTGATTCCCCCTGTACTTTGCTTTTGTGAAACACCACCTGGAATACTGCATACAGTTCTAGTGCCCCCAACATAAGAAGGACATGGAACTGTTGAAACAAGTCCAGAGGAGGGCCACAAAGCTGATAAGGGGGCTAGAGCCCTTCCCCTATGAAGACAGGCTGAAAAAGTCAGGGCTGTTCAGCCTGGAGAAGAGAAGACTGCATAGAGATCTCATAGCAACCTTCCATTATCTGAAGGGGACCTACAGAAAAGCTGGAGAGAGACTCTTCATCAGGTACTCTAGAGACAGAACAAGGAGTAATGGGTTCAAAGGGGGGAAATTTGGGTTAGATATACAGAAGAAATTCTTTATTGTGAGGGTGGTGAGGTACTGGAACAAGTTGCCCAGAGAAGTTGTGGATGCCCCATCCTTGAAAGCATTAAAAGTGCAGTTGGATGGGGCTCTGAGCAACCTCCTCTAGGGGAAGAAGTCCATGCTCATGGAAGGGGAGTTGAAGCTTGTCCTGGTTCCAGCAAGGACAGGGATGATTTTTTTAGTAACCAAGAGGGAACATGGCTAGAACCTGGAGGTTATTCTGTATCACCTCACATCATTGCAAGGGGAAAAGGGAGTCTTACAGGGTTAAGAGGTCTTTTCTGGTCGGAGCATGTGGCTGCAGTTGAGTCTGGCTCTGCACTGAGAATTTTGCATGTGAATCGTTCTCTCTCTTTTGTAAGCTTTTGGTTTTGGTATTGTTGCTGTTACAGTTTGTTTTCTTATCTAACTGCAGTTTCCAGTAAATTGTTCTTATCTTAACCCATGACCTTTACCTTTTGTACCTCCAATTCTCCTGTCCAGCCTGCCACAGAGGGCAGAGGGAGGGAGAGGTGGGAAAGGAAATGAGCAGCAGCATGGTTTGGAGGGTCTCAGTAGACACTTAATTGGGAAGTACCATTCCACCTGCTCTCAAGAGACAGTACACACCACAAGGTAACCTGTGCTTTTACCTGCATGACCACAGAAAGGACGTGAGGAAGCGGGATGGAAAACCCACCTCTGCCCTAGCAGCACAGGTGTGTGAGTTGAGAGGAAGGACAACCACCACAGGAAATTCTTCAAGGATAAATGCCGCTCCAGTTTCCAGTGGGCAAGTCCTCAGACACAATGGAAGGGCTGAATGTTACTTCTGATCCTCTTGAAAGGACCTCAAGTTCATATTTACAAGACATGAACAACAACTACTATGACTAGAACTACAGAGGCCCTGCCTCCAGCAGGACGAAAGGGACAACTGGATCTATTGGACTGTGTGGATCTGATGGCCTGGTGCATCAGACCTGCAAGAGTATAAGGCTTTAGTTGACATTGCCACACAATGTACCCTGATGCCATCACGATCTGTAAGGGCAGAATCTAACTGTTTCTGGGATGACAGCTGACAGGACAGGAGCTGAAGTGAGCCTGACAGGGAATGAATGGCAAAACCACCCCAATTCTGATTTACCCAAAGGCCCTGTGTGTTCTTGGCATAGATTAACTCAGGAGAGGGTATTTCAAGGACCCAAGAGGGCACTGTTGGGCTTTTGGGATAGCTTCTGTGGAGACAGAGGAAATTAGACAGCTGAATACTTTGCCTGGTCTCTCAGAGGACCCTTCTGCTGTGGGACTGCTGAGGGTTGAAGATCAGCAGGTACCGATCACTACCACAACAGTGCACCATCGACAGTACCGCACAAACCAGGACTCCGTGACCCCTATCCATGAGATGATTCATGAACTGGCAAGCCACCCTTTAATATCCCTGTATTGCCAGAGCATAAGTCCAGTGGAGAGAGGAGGCTGACAGTAGACAAATCATGGCCTGAACAAAGTCATGCCACCTCTGAGTGCTGCTGTGGACATGCTGGAACTTCAGTACGAACTGGAGTCCAAGGCAGCAAAGTGATGCTTTGATTTTTGATGCATTGATATTTTGCTAAAGCATTTTTCTCCATTCTTTTAGCAAGAGAGTGCAGGCAACAGTTTGCTGTATTCTGAAGGGATGTTGAGTATACCTGGATTCAGCTGTCCAAAGGGTGGAAACACAGCCCCACTATTTGCCATGGACTGATCCAGACTGCACTGGAAAAGGGTGAGGGTCCAGAACATTGTAGTACATTGATGACACCATCATGTGGGGCAAAAGAGCAGAGGAAGTTTTTGAGAAAGGGGAGAAGATAATTCATATCCTCCTGAAGGCTGGTTTTGCCATAAAGCAAAGTAAGGTCAAGGGACCTGCCCAGGAATATCAGTTTTTAGGGGTAAAATAGCAAGATGGATATCATCAGATTCCAATGGACATGGTCAAGAAAACTGCAGCTATGTCCCCACCAACCAGCTAAAAGTAAAGACAAGCTTTCCACAGTGCTGTGGGTTTTCTGAGAATGCATGTTCCAGATTACAGTCAGATCAGAAGCCCTCTCTATCAGGTGACTGGGAAGAAGAATGGTTTCAAATGGGGTCCTTAACAACAACAGCCTTTCTAACAAATTAAACAGGAGACTGTTCATGCAGTAGCTGGGGAGTTGGGAATACGAAAGAGGAAAAGCCTACTACACCCCTGCCAAAAAAGAGACACTGGCAGCTTATGAAGCTGCTTCAGAAATGATTGGCTCCTCTTGGCACCCTGAGAGCCACTGCTGTGCTGGTGTTTAAAAGGAAAGTGCCTTCCACACATCATGCCACAGTTGCTATGTGGAGCAAGTGGATCACGCTGATCACACAGCAAGCTCCAGTAGGAAACCCTAGTTACCCAGGGATCTTGGAAATCATCACGAAGTGGCCTGAAGGCAAAAATTTTGGACTATCTGCAGAGGATGAGAAGGAAAAGGTGTCATCTGCTACAGGGGCCGCACCATATAATCAACCACCTGAAAAAGAAAAGTGATACATCCTCTTAACTGACGATTCCTGCTGTATTGTAGGGATACATCAAAAACTGAAAGCTGCATGGAGTCCTATGCAGTGACTCACGGAAGCTATTAAGGGACAAGGTGGATCAAGTTAGGTTGCAGAGCGGAAAGCCATCCAGCTGGGTTTTGCTGGTATGACTGAATGTGAGAAATGGCCTGCACTCTACCCCTACACTGATGTATTGACGGTAGCAAATGTTCTGTGGGGAAAGTTAAGACCTATGGAAAGAAAGACAGATTGGCAGCACAGAGGCATACTCATCTGGATTGCTGAAATGTGGATGCCATCACTGCAGAGGTAGAGAACTTGCCTGTATAAGTACGTCATGTAGACGCACACGTACCCAAGAGTTGGGCTACAGGAGAACACCACAACAATGGATAGGTGGATCAAGCTGCCAAGATTAAAGTGTCTCAGGTGGATCTTGATTGACAGCATAAGTGTGAATTATTTCTGGCTTGGTGGGCCCGTGACACCGTAGGTCATCAAGGAAGAGGTGCAACATACAGATGGGCTCATGGTTGCGGGATGGACATAAACATGAACACTATCTCCCAGGTTATCCTCAGCTGTAAAACATACACTGCAATCAAGCAGGCTGTGAGAGACTGAAGGATTGATGTCTCAGGACATTCTGAGATGCATGTGGAGGGGGAAGGGGCAGGTTGAGCTTTGCCTTGGTGAGGTAGTGCACTGCCCTGTACACTACCACCCCTAGAGCCAGTATCCCAGCCTAGCAGAGCCTGCCAATCCCTGGCACAAGGGAGGCAATGCTCCACACCCACCCCTGGAGCCCCTAACACATTTTCTGAGTGGCCAAATGACCAGAAGTCCCACATGGGGGAAGGGCTCAGGAAGGCCAAGGGGTATTTAAGGCTGAACAAGAGGCCATCTAATCATCTAGACCCTACTTTATTCTTAGAAGTTCTGTCTGAAAATTGTCAGAACCCAGGAGTTGGTAGCTATATGTGTGCTTTTCTATGTCTTTTCTGTCTTTCTCTCTTTCTCTGTGTTCTTCGTCTTCTAATTCCATCTTCTTGGAATATTGTAACTTAACATCAAATAGGTGTAAAGTTTGCTGAACTGAATGGGCCAAGTTAATGCTTTGAGAAATGTTTTATGTTGACTGGATGCCAAAGTTCCCTGATTTTCTAAAGTTTGCCAGTAAAGTCTTTTGTGCTGTTTTGACCTCTTGAGAATATCTTGTCGGTATTCTTCCCGAGCATCCAGAGTACATGAACCACTGTAAGCTCTTTCAAAAATCTCGTCAAGCAAGTTGACTGGGGCCTTACACAGATCAAGTGGGTAGAGCCTCTGTGGTATGGGGGACAATGGTTGAAAGATAAATATGGGGAGGCCTGGCAGATGTATTGCAACACACTCCTGTAGACCCACCAAGGTGGGCACTGCAAGGCCATTGTGCTTACAATGGTGGAAGCAACCAGTGAATGACTGAAGATGTACCCTCTGCCTCACACCACTGCACAGACTACCATCTTGAGCCTTGAAAAAGAAGTCCTGTAGCAACATGGCACCCCAGAAAGAACTGAGTCAGATAACAGGATTCATTTTGAAAATCACCTCATAGACACCTGGGCCAGAGAGCATGCTGTGGAGTGGGTGTATCATATTCCCTATTACAAACCAGCCTCTGTAAAAATTGAATGGTACAATGGATTGTTGGAAACAACATTGAAAGCAATGGGTGGTGGGATCTTCAAACATAAAGTCAGCTCCGAACACAGAGGAACTATATTGAACAATATGGTAAACAATAACTCCATTGCAGACAAAGCTGCAACAAAACACGAAACTCTAAAATGAAATATATTAAATGGTTTCTCTTTTTGTATTTTCACAACAGTGTCCCCAGTACGGCAGCAGGGTTGTTTGCTCCTGGATTAGTCAATCATCCTAGCAGGACCTTTTACCTAATACAGGTAGTAATACCAAGTATGGCTTCAAATGCCAGAGGGGTAAGTCAGCAAGAAAGAAAAGAAAGTGGTGTTCTTTTTCCTAAAGGACCAGTCTTAACGTCACCTAGATAGAACGAATGCTACATTAATAGTTGGCTTATGGACTTGAGTCCAAATTTGCAAAATAGGATGTGATAGAATATGCAGATCCATCAAAAACCATTTTATCTAAAAGGGGAAAGATCTCAAAAGGATGGCTGGCTACTCTAACTCAAGTTTGCCTACAGGTGCTAAGAATCCTCATCAGTATTTTTAAAGTACTAGATAATTTAAGTAAGTTTCACTGAATAAGCTTTATTAGTGATGGTTGCATTTTTTGATGTCTTCTAAATTTCTTTTCACGGACTGTTCTTGTTAGTTTGATTAAAGGTTTAACGAAACTTTCTATGGCAGAGAACACAAAAGAAGACCAAGTGGATAGTTCCTCCTTTTGAAGTACATCCAAGTGGGACCAAGTTTTCTCCTTCTAGAAGTGTTCTGTGAGAGCATAACATGGTAACAGGACAGAGGAGTTGCTGTTCTTCGCTGCATCAAGTGTTTGCACATTTTTATCTTAATAAGTTTTAAGATATTTATGTTCATATATGTTTTTTTAAGTTTGTTGTCAGCAATATTTTAAGATGTTTGTATTTTTTCTCTAGTTGCCACAGTGGATGGGAAAGATTCCTCCTTCAATTTAGTTTTGGGAGCTCACATAGGATTTCATATCATTATGGAATCAAATTTTTTACCTCTTCCTATCTCCTCAGAGCAAAGTATAAAATACTATACCAAGGGAAGCACGTGTAATAACAGTAAGAGATGTGTAAAGCCTAACTGTGCAAAAGAAAGGGATGTTGAACAGTTGGTGGCCCCTTGTAAGGAGAGAGAAAAGCGGCTGACAGATGAGCCGAAGTGTCAGCTGTAAAGTTCCAGCTGTAGGTGAAGAAGACATAAGTGGTTAAGAGAAGAAGAAATATTTTGGGGTTGGTAACCACTGAAGGGTTCAATAAAGTTGAATAGGTATTTGGTCCAATTCCAGGACCCTGATAGAAATTATATGCTGAAGAGGTTGGAATTACTCAAGTGCTGTTATATTTTGACTCCCACCCTTGAGGCAATCCAGACTATTATGTAGTAGAATATTTAAGGAATGTAATTTTCCCATGGTGCCCACTGACCTTTTCCTCTTTCCCTAGGTACAGGTTCTGGGATCCCCTTGAAATCTGGTTGGTGGGAGGACTAAGAGTGATAATCTGGCGCATGTGTATTTGTATGGGTTGTGGTGATACCTGGACCTGTAGGATCATGGACACCAAAAGGCAAGGCAGCCTAACTGTTGATCAGTTTGAGTTGTTGTTGAGTTTGTACAGGGAGTGCAATGCATTGCACTATTAGTAAGCAATGGAGAATCTTAAATTGAATTTGCCATGCTATTTTGGAGCCAAACTTACTAGTCCAGCAAGTATCAAAAATAGTTTTATAAAATTGTCTAACATACAAGAATACTAAACCTCACTAAAGAAGAGTGCTGTTTCAAGAAACACAAAAGAAATCACAGACCATGTGATTTAGACCATGATGTGTCCAAATGCTGGACTCTTTGGTCACTGCAGCTGAAAGATTGGTTCATGAACTCTCCCCCTGGATCCTGGTTTGCATCGCACCTTGCCTGCAATGTTAGAGACTCACTGGGTGGGGGACAATGACTTGTATAGAGGAAAATATTTTTTTTTAAAATAAAGATTTATGCTTTGATTATTGGAATAGCAATTGGCCTTTACATGAGTTCCTGTATACTTCTGTCTTCCTTCCTTTTTGTTCTGTCTGCTAGATTAGGCCATGAGAGGAAAGATACCATTACTGTGGTCTCTGTCTGTGGGAACCGACAGCTGTTCTGAAAGTCTCACAGACTTCGATTTGGACACAATCACTGTGTACCCGTGAGAATTCGGTTTGTACCCATGAGAATTTTAGCATCAACAGAAGCAAGAAATCAAAACAACTGGAGAAGAATGCACAGCTGCTCTAGGGACGCTTTTATTTGCTTAGATTTGTTTTAGATGGGTGTTAGTAGCAAGCAACCAATAGTTTGTGGGGTGTTAACATAGAAGCCAATGGGGACACAGCACGAGTGCCAAGAAACTGTATAAAAGAGGCTTTGTAGAATTAAAGATGCTTTTGCCATTGCCTGGAGTTGTCAGTGTATGTATGTGTCGTGACCCGCCTCAACAGTGACACCTGTCAATGTCTCAAGCCTCGGGGTGGTTGTCAGAGACTAGAGGAGATTGTTGGCTCAAAAAATTTCATGTTTATATGGGGGAAGGGGTAGCTTGGGCCTTGCCCTGGCAAGGCAGTGCACTGCCCTGTACACCCTACTCTTAGAGCCTGTATCCCAGCCTGTGAGTGGCTGCCAATCCCTGGCACACTGGAGGCAATGCCCCACACTCCACCTCTGGAGCCCCTAACCCAGCTCCTGAGTGGGGAGGTGACCAGAAGTCCCACCTGGAGGAAGAGCCCAGGAAGGCCAAGAGGTATTTAAGACCAAACATGGGGCAATCGCTGTAGCGGGGCAATCGCTGTAGCAGGGCATCTCCCCCACCACAAGTTCTTGCTAATCGATGAATTAACTCACTAAAGATGGATTGTCTCATGGAAGTGACACTTCTAGGTGACAATAAACATCTTGCTGTGGAAGCAAGACTGTGGAGATAAGTTGGAATTTCTGATAGACAATCCACTTTACAAACTATAAAAGCTACACCAAACTTCCACAAAGTGGAAGTCTTCTGCACATTCCCTGGAAATGTGTGGGGCTTTTCTCCAAAGTCAGCATGCTGGTTTTTTGGTTACTCTCTCAAGGTTTGAGTGAAAGAGCTCTGTGTACACTATCATCAATTCCGTGGTAAATTACAGTGACTCCTAATCTATACTATTTCTTTGCTAGCTTTAATATAGGTGCCTTAATTTTGTGCACAGTTTTATGTAATCTACTATTAGTTCTTTTGTTTTATAATGTGTAGTAAGCAACTCTGTTCAAGACCTTTTGTCTGTTATTTCCTGTCTATTCAACACATAATTCATTTTATGATAGACCTGATCTGCCATTCTTAGAACTTGCAAGCCAGAGCAGTATAGGTGCAGGCCAAAAGCTGCTGCCAGAATCTTAGCCTAAGGCAGGGCTTGTCTGAAGCTCCCACTCTATTCATAAAAATCATGCTGTCTGGACCCTACCGCTTCTTGGAGTTTCTACCATCGCTGGAACCTAGGAGTTAGTAGCTATATGTGTGCTTTTCTATATCTTCTCTGTCTTTCTCTCTCTTTCTTCTTCTTCTAATTCCCTCTTCTTGGAATTCTTGAGCAACTTGAAATCAAATAGATTTAAAGTTTGCTAAGATGAATGGGCCAAGTTAATGCTTTGAGAAGTGTTTCTATAAGAACATTGCACTAAACCTTTTGCCAAAGTTCTCTGATCTTCTAAAGTTGCCAGTAAAGTCTTTTTTGTTGTTTTGACCTCTTCTGAATATCTGGTTAATATTTCTTGCATGCATCTAACTCAGAATACATGAACAACCACAAGCCCCGTTAAAAACTCACGTGAGTCATTTGGGGCCTTACACACCCATAAATGAAGGAGGTGTGAGGTAGTACAGTGGAGTACATCCCTTTTACAGAAAACACTCATCAACCAAAACAGTTCAGTAAATTGAAAAAGTACTGAAAATACAATGTTTCCTGCAATGTTTCCCATTTTTGCCTCACTATACACATACTATTTTCTTAACTAGAAGAGAGTGAAGGTTGAAGAATAAGTCTGCTTACACAAAACCCACAAGGCTTAAATTATTACAGCTGCCCCAAAGGCTTGAGCAGATGTATCAATAATCAACCAATGGAAGTATTTTCAGTGATGTAATAGCACCATGGTTTATTAAAGGTAAAAGCATATACTGATAAATATTTCCGAATCCAGTCAGCCATTTCTGATTGTTAAATATGTGTGGAAAAAGTTATTTCTTAGATCCTTTGTATCTATTTATCTGGATCAAAGAATTTAAACTGAATCTTTACACAATATGTAATCTTTACAGCACTTGGCATAACTAAATAAAAAACTACAAGAAAACACTAGGAATTATTTAAGATGCTTTGAAAACAAATATGCTCTCAAAGTTAAGATTGCCTCAATTAAACAATCTCACAAAAGGTTAGATTTCAATGAAGGTGTCTTCCCCACATTTTATCCTTCCCCAAGTGAAATCCTTCTCATTAAGAACAAAACACGGACTAAATGCTTGACCCATCTCAGAGTTCTGGAACTTACAGAATAAGCTGTCAAAATGTCCTAAAAGCTGACAGCCACATCTGTAATGTGTGGGATGAGAAGAGGAAGCCTCACAACTGAATGTGTCATCTGTTTGAAGAGACACTAGTACAATGAGTACATCTAACCATTTAGGTTTGAAAAGATGTTTAAGATCATTGATTCTATTAGCTTCAGGGGAAGGTCACAGGTAATACTAGTTCCTTAATAAATATTAATGAAAATGATAAGTACACCCCATTTTACTTTATCAACATGAATGAGACTACCTCATTTCTGCTGTTTACATGAGCTTTCATCTTGGGGTTTTCTTAGAATAGAATAGTTCAGTTGGAAGGGACCCACAACAATCATCTAGTCCACCTGCCTGACCGCTTTAGGGCAATCACTTCCCATCTTTAGATTGCAAAGTGTCATTTGTGAAGGAAAAATCACAAAGAGGCACACCACATCTTTGATCAGACAGACTCTGGCAGTGCAGAGGCAAATTTCAACTATTATTGTCATACGACAAAAAATTATTTCTGCATTATAGAAATAGACAGCATTGTTTTTCTCTGAGTCTAGAGCCAAAATATAAGTAAAACATGCTTAAAGCACATACCCTGAAAACTGTTTCTTTTTTTTTTCTTGGAAAAACTGAGAAAAATATGACAGATTCTTTGAGAATATGTATCTTTTCCAGGATTTTTCCTATCCTTCTTCACAGTGCTGTGATGAATGATACTGTGCAATTCAACTAAGTTCACATCAATCCTCCTTGCACAAGACTTTTCTGAACAGGATGGGCTCTTACTACACTGAGTCTATCAACTGAATTGGCATACAGTACCTAGAACTTGCTGTGCTCATAGGCATAGAGTTTGACTCAAAAACTATTATAGTTGAAATGCCTTTTCCCTTTCCTTCTCTCTTCCTGTAATCCTACTTGGTTTTTTAAAATGAATGGAGTTTGGAAAAAAGACAGGATTTGATGCTGATCTCCCAAATTAAGACAACTTTTAGTACCCATTAATTTAAGGGAAATGGCAGTATTTTGCAGCATCAGGTACCACAGGACAATTCACACATTAAATTCAAGTTCTTACTAACACTAATTCCCTTTGACCCCATGTCTCCAAACCTGGAAGCCTAATATCTCCTGAGGGCCTGAACAGTGATGAAAGGTTTAAACTCAGTTCCCTGCCAGGCAGGTGGCTTAACTGGAACGCCACAGTCAAGATTTAGCTACTTGCTTTCCATCCTGCTTCTAAGATAATGAAACACGATACTTCAACTGTGGTGGATTACTTCATTCTGTAAGAAGATTCAATTCACACTTAGATCCTCAAATTTCTGCTTTTATGTGTCTCTGAAACTGGACATGATATTTTGACAGGCAACTTTAGAATACAGATTAAAAAAATGAAGTGCAGAACTATCTTTTGATTGACACATCTGCAAAAGTACAGTTTTGCCCAGGCTTGTTGCTAAAGATTGCCATCTTTCTAAAGGAGAAGAGCGAAAGGTATAAACCAAGTATGAAGCTAGGACTTAGTATCCAGACATCCTTCTTTCAACACTAACCATTAGGAGATTAGCTCAGTTAGACCATGGTGCTAATAACACCAAAGTTCTGGGTTCAGTCCCTTTATGGGCCATTCACTAAAGAGCTGGACTTACAGATCCCTTTCAACTCAGAATATTCTGTGATTTCTTCTTGCTTTCTTTCCATATGGCCTCACAAATCTGACATTTCTTTGGTTGGAGACCTCCCAACTGTGCCACTTGATGTAAATTGTCTTTTGAGATGGAGGGCCTTGAGCCAAATTCTTGGCATTGTCAATGACAGTGCCCTAAATACTAGGCCACAAAATAAATAGTAAGCAATTTTTTTCAATTATTATTTTAAAGGTAGAGTACTGAGTTCTTTGGATGTTATAGTACCTCACCCTCTAAAAAGCCCCAAGAGTAATGACACACTGTGAATTACCTCCATGTGCTGGTCTCCAGCTAGGAGCCAGGCTTCCAGCAGCTAGGCACTGTGGTTCCTGACTTGCTGGTTCCTACAGCCTTAATAAATACACCGTGTAGTGAAATTTTTTTGCTGCACATAAGAAAACAGAAGAACTGCCTCAGCTACAGGAGTTTTGGACTAATTTATTTCTATGAATAGGATCTAATAAACATTCTGTAAAAATGCCTTGAGATTAATTTTGCAGAGCAGAAGGAGTGATTAAGATTCCTAAAAATAATTTGTCAACATCTAAAAATACCGTTGTATTATATTCCAATAACTTAAGCCCTTTTAGAGTTGGTAATTAACAGAAGCACCAATAAAATTACCGTCTTCTTTCCAGCGAGTACAAAAGAAAGTCACTGAAGTATGCAGTTTTAGTTCTTTTTTTCCATGAAGGATATTGTTTATTCTTCCTCTGCTTGGTGACTGATAACTTTGGGGCAGAATATCTTAAAAGAGAAAAAACATTCCCAGGCAATGCTTATACAAAAATTTATAAATATGTACCCATCTGTATTCATTGTTCCACTGTGGGATACTGTTCCTTTTTTCTCAGCTTTGTGGTTTAAATTCCCATACATTAATCCGTTTCTATGAACTTACTTTTTTAATCTTTTAGATACTTGAAACATAAGAACTTGGGTTCCACACTGTTGAGTTAGAACTGCATGAAATATTGAATGGCACAATTTACCACACTGACAATACCTGACAAAGCAACCTTTATGGCTTTTAAACTCTCCAGCTGTAATTTTCAGCAATGTAAGTAATCTTGACAATAAACATGTCTGTGCCTGATAAACCACTTTTGTATAGCTCAAAGGCACAACAGAACTGAAAAAGACAGCTTCCTGTCCCATTTCATACTCAGAAGTGTCCAATTTTACAAAATTATTTTAAGGAAATGTATTTTTTTAACAGTAATGTTGTATTTGTTGGCAGCAGATCTCAAAGAAGTGGGTGAATACTATATAGCTACATAGTTTTGGAAAAAATTATCTCTTTTAAAAATTAAATTGTTCAGGTAATATTGGAGTCAACAGAATAAAGAAAAAGACCAAAGGCTGTATTTATACACAGTTGAAAGTACTAGCATTTCTCTGTATATACAAAATCTTTCTGGTTACTTTTCATGGACAAATAATACAGTCTAATAGCCACCAACAAAACCAATAAGGCTTTAGTGGGAATATGCTTCATTAAGCTAAAATAATTAACATTACATAAAATCAGTTTATAGATCCTTCAGATAAGAGAGACCATTTTCACAAATCATATGGGTCACCCTAGACAATGAGAAATTTTATCTCAGATATGCAGTGTTAAACTTTCGCTGTCTCAAATTCAGTTCTAGGAATTAACAACCCCTGGTAACTTTAATTTTGTCCGCATTTCACTTAATTTCTTTTATCTTTGAGTTAGTAACTAGTAATCTAACCAATAGCTCATGCTCTGTCTCATTATAATCTCTGAGATAACAAGAGGCTTATATGTTTTTCTGAAATATCTCTGCTTATCACCACAGCATCCTGTCTTCCCTGGGATTGTAAAAGAGGAAATGAAGGAACCATAACTATTTCGTCAGTAAGAGTTTATGAGCAGAGAGTGGGATACTGAAAACTTCTGGACACAGACTGAGAGCACAGGAGAACTAATGAACAATTCAGTTAAGGAATGATAAAGCAAATGTAATTAGTGGAAGCACTAGATGGTTAAGACCCAGAACTCCTCTAAAGTAGTATTTGATAAGTAATAAAATGTAGATTTGACCTGTTCTTAAAGGTGAGGGAAAGGATAATAATAAAGATTCCTACAGGACTGTTTTAAAAGTTTCTTTGCTTCATTAGTTTTCACTAACCTCAATATGCATAGGCTCTTTCAGTATGTCTCAGGATAGGTGCATTTCCTTAAAAACATACATAAATATGGACCTATTACCAGGGCAATTAAAACACAGATCTGATAGCCAGAAGCAAGAGATTTGACCGTTTATCCTGGATAAGCAATATGATTCTGGAGCATGTACTATCCCATCTAAACCTAATGCACACCTGGAGGGGCCTCTCTGTATTAAAACGTGCTGTATGCATATCCTGAAGGAACCTATTGCACTATTGATTTGATAGTTTCAGCATGTCAGTCTATCAGCAAATTAAAAAAAAATCCTTTCATATGTCTTCAGCAAATCCCCAGTCCTGCTTTGTTCACTGAACATTTTTCATCCATGCTAACATTTTATAAGCAGCGCAATATAGGAATATTTATGTGAAAAATCAATCAATCATACAGTTACATTAGATAAGTGTTATGGTTCACTAAAACATTTGAGATTTCAGCTAAATGGCTAATTGCCTTGTATACTAAAAATTATTCTTTGTTTCAGGAAGGAGAAATAATATTTTTTGAATTGGCTGAAGATGCAAAAGCAATCTGCCCTCTGGCTCTTGCTCAGCAAACCTGAATGGCAGCAACTATGTGACTGCCAGAGTTTTAGTTCTGACTTATCCAAAAAGGGAAAAAGTTTTTGCCATGCTCAGAGCTAGTCTAATTCTGCCACCAGGGAAGACAAAGAATTTTGTTTGATGCTGGTTAGGTGCCAGCACCACAAAAAACTATTCACTTACTTGTCTCTGCTATAGCTAAGCAAAGAAGGGGAAATTGAACTTCATTTTCATGAGGTGAAATAAGGATTGTTGAGGAAAACAGAAAAACTTCAAGGCAAAATAGGTCCAAACTTAAACAGTATAAGGAAAATTTATTACTAACAGAATTAAAAGTAAAAAGAATAATGAGGAACCAAAGCAAACTTTCAGAACACCTTTCTCTTCCAGTACCTCCTTCTTTCCACCAACCCGTGCAAGGGAAACAAACATGGGGTTTTGGTCAATGTTTCATTTCTTGAGAGTCTTTCTTCAGTTTGCTTAAGGAAAAGAGTTTCTTCTGCTGTGCCGTGGGATTCTTCCCACAGAAGGTAGGTCTCTGCGAACTTCTCTAACATGGTTTCAGACTTCACAAACAACAGTCCACCCGAATCTGCTGCAGTGAAAAATCCCTCCCACGAATCTTGCAGTCTTCTCAAAACTGTCATCATGGGTCATAATAGTCATGGGGTTTTAGTCTTTTAAGGATGAGCTATTCCAGCCTGAAAGCAAAGGCTCTCTTCTTCAATTTCTAAAATCTCTTTCGCAGCATCTATAGGCTCTGGTGTGAGCACTTTTTTCACAGGCTACAGGTGGATTTCTGCACACTCCCTCATGTACCTCATCTCATGAATTATAGGGAAAACAATTTGCTGTATTATAGTCTTCACCACGGCTTGCAGGAGAATTTCAGCTCCGGCGCTGGGAGCGTCTCCTCTCTCTCCCTTCCTCCACCGACTGTGGCACCGCCATGTTAGCCTCCTCATGTGACATCACTTTCCCTTTTCTCTGACTTAGAAGAAAGTTGCTATCCATAAGTTTTCAGCTGAGAAGTTCATCTTGTTCGAGCTCTGCATCGGGGAAAGGCTCACCCTGTCTTTCATTGCTGGCTGCGTGGGGTTTTTTTCCTCAGTTTGGGCTGAGCCACGCCGGCCTCAGGGGCCTGCTGGCACCACACGGGCCGAGGCGGCCTCAGATGAATCTCGGCCACGCAGTCCCAGCCTCAGCTGAGGGGCGTTTCCAGCCCCACAGCTGCTTGCAGCTCCGGGGTGGCTTCCTCCTGGCAGCCCAGCCTCGGCCGCCATGCCAGGCGACCCCGGTGGCCTGCTCCGGGAGGAGGCCTGGGCCACCCCCCCACCACCACCCCTTGGCAGGGAAGCAGGAAAAGGAGCTTCTCGTGGTCTCTTCTTCCTTAAATATGTACATCACAGAGGCGTTACCAGCTTGTTTAATTGGTCTAGCAACCAGCCCATCAAACCAAGTTTCCCTAAACTGCTAAACCACCACATTAATTTATAAATCATAATATATTAAAGACCATCCCATCAGCTTGATGCCATGATGATTTTTGCTTTTTTATATACCCTTTCATATACCCTTTTATGCAGCTTTTATGTATCCTTAGTGCTTTCAGCCCACATACTTGTAATTCCCTGAGTCTGATAACTAGCTTAGACCCAAAGTTCCGTTAAGCCAAGAGGCTAAACATCTTGGAAGCCTCGCAGTTGGGGGTCAGAAAGCCCCGACACCAAGTTCCTCTCCAGAACACATTCTGTAAACCAAGATAGGCCCATCCAGGGGGAACACTGCTCAGGACAGGGGCTTCTCTTGAGCCTCTCATTGGGGAATCTTTGATATATATGCTATGTGCAAGGTCTGTAACTGTATACGTGAATCATCGTGTGTGTGCATTTTTCAGGGTGTGCATTCTGAGGGGTGCATTTTCCAGGGGAGGCACTTTTGGGTGTGCATTTTTGGTGTGCATTCAGGGGTGCATTCTACCTGGATATGCTGCACCTGAGGATCCTTAAATAAATGCCAATGTAAAACCCTTTTTCCCCTCTAAACGTGTTTGGCTTTTAATTCTAAGCCCAGGGAAAGGCAACAGCTTAGTGTGAAAGCCATAATATGCCTGAACCCTACTCTCTGACTTCAGCTACTAGTGTTGACACAGGTAGAAACATAGAATCACTAAACATCGTGAGCTAGAAAGGATCATCAAAGTCCAACTCCTGGCTCTGCACAGGACAGTCCCAAGTATCACATCATGTGCCTGAGAACATTGTCCAAATGCTTCTTGAACTCTGGCAGGCTTTGTGCTGTGACCACTTCCCTGGGGAGCCTGCTCCAGTGCCCAACCACCCTCTGGGTGAAAAACCTTTTCCTGATATCTACACTAACCCTCACCTGACACAGTTTCATACCAATCACTTAGTTCCTGTCACCGGTCACCACAGAGACTAGATCAGTGCCTGCTCCTCCGCTTCTCCTTGTGAGGAAGTTGTAAACAGCTATGAGATTCTCCCCTCTGTTTCCTCTTCTCCAGACTGAACAAACTAAATTACCTCAGCCACTCCTCTTATGGCTTCCCCTCTAGACCCTTCTCCATCTTCCTAGCCCTCCTTTGGACACTCTCTAATAGCTTTATATCTGTCTTATATTGTGGCACCCAAAACTGCACACAGGACTCAAGGCGAGGCCTCCCCAGTGTACAGCAGAGTAGGACAATCCCCTCCCTTGACCAGGGGGCGATGCTGTGCCTGATGCATCCCAGGACATGGTTGGCCCTCCTGGCTGCCATGGCACTGCTGACTCATATTCAACTTGCCGTTGACCAGGATCCCCAGGTCCCTTTCCGTTGGGCTGCCCTCCATCATCTCACACTCATCTGTCTGTATATCCAGGGTTGCATGGTCCAAGGTGCAGAATTTGGCACTTGTCTTTGTTATACTTCATTAACAATCATGGTGGTTGTCCAGCCCTCTAATGTGTCCAGGTCTCTCTGTGGGGCCTCTCTGCCACTCAGGAAGTCAACAGCTTCTCCCAGTTTAGTATTATCTGCAAACTTACATAGTATACCTTCAAGTCCTGTCAATCAATGATCTCTTTGAGTATTCTCAGATGAATGCCATCAGGCCCCATAGATTTATAGTGATCCAGCTGGAGCAGCAGATTCCACACAATTTCAGTCAACTGGGAGTTATCATTCTCACAACCATGGTCCTCAGCTCAAGGAACTGGAATCACCTTAGTCCATCTTCAGTGCTGAAGACAGGCAGAAAAAGTATTAAACATCTCTGCCCTGTCTATGTCCCTGCTTGCGAGGTGACCATCCTCATTCTGCACAGCAGGACAATGTTATTTCTGCAGTAAGTATTAAAAAACATCTTTTTATTGTCCTCAACAGCACTGGTCACTCCAATTGAGCTTTGGCCACACAAATTTTCTTCCTATAGTGGTGAGCAGCATCTCTCTATTCTTCCCACATCACCTGACTTTGCTTTCACCTTCCTTTTTTGCATTATCTCCAAAAGATAATCCTGGCTCAGCAAAGTGAGCCTTCTCCCTCATCTACTTGACTTCCAACATTTTTGGAATTTCCTGCTCCAATGACCATGTGAGGTAATGCTTAAAAGATGACCAGCACTGATGGATGCCAGCACCTTCAAAACCATTTTTCCAGAGGGGACTTTACTCCCTAGTTCCCTGGGAAACCTGAAGTTTGCTCTCCTTATGTCCACGTTTAAAGTTTTGGTGGTACTTTTCCTCCTGCCAGCTGAGATTTTAAATTTGTTTACTTTGTTGCTGTGGCTAAGAGGGCCACCAATCTCCACTTCACTCATGAGCCCCTCACTGTTAATAGGCAGCAAATGAAGGATGGCATCTTTCCTAGTTGGCTCCCTTAGTACTTTTACCATGAAGTTACTATCTAGCTATTTTAGAAATCTTCTGGACCTATTTGTTCCAATTGTGTGATGCTCTCAGTTATTTTCTGGCAGATTGAAGTCCTCTGTAAGGACAAGAGCAGTTGATTTGGAGGTGTCTTTTAGTTCCTCAAAAAATAATCCATCGGTGTTATTGTCCTGGTTAGGTAGTTTATAGTAGCCTCCCATGATGACATCGGCATTATTTGTTTGCCCCTTGATTCTTATAGAGAAGCTCTCAACCATGTCATCACCAATTGTAAGCCAGTCCCTCCATTATATACAACACCATCCACCCTGCCTCACCTGCACCGCCTATCCCTTCTGAAGAGCTTGTAACCATCCAACACGGCATTCCAGTCACAGGACTCATCCCACCAGGTTTTGCTTATGACATTCATGTCAAATGGGACTGGGCCAAATCCTTGAGCTCATCTTGTTTATTACTCATGCTGTATGCATTGGTATAGAAACATTTCAGATGTGCTTCATTGTAGCTGACACCTCATGGAACAGACTGAGGGAGACCACTAGAGCTCACTTCCTCAAGTTTTGGCATACCATCCTATTGCTCATCATTGGCAAACCTGGTTTTGTCCCTTTTCCCCTTCCAAGTTAGTTTGAAGCTCTATCAATGAGCCCCTCTGAGAAAGGTGCATCACACCAGGTGTCAGTAGAAGAGGTGTTGTACAGATCATCCTACAGCCAAAAAACCCAGAATTTTTCCAGTGATACCAGCCTTGAAACCATGTGTTGATCTGATGGATCTGCCTACTCCTTTTGATATTATTTCCTTTCCAGATCAAGGAAAACACTACCTGTGCTCCTGATCCTTCAGTCAATCATCCCAAGGCCCTGAAACGCCTTTTGATTGCCCTTGGACTTTGTTATCTTGTTACTGCCAATTTGAAGAACCAATATAGATAATAAACAGAGGGCCCTACTAAACAGTAGAGTTTTCTAGCAATGTCTCTTACCCAAGCCCCTCGGAGGCAGCAGAATTCCCCGTGGTTTGGGTCTGGTCTGCATACTGGACCCTCTGTTCCCCTTAGAAGGGAGTCACCTATGACAACTACTCTTCATTTCCTCTTAACAGAGGAAGTCGTGATGTTGGGGGTAGATTTTGTTGGCCTATGTGGCCCCTCTATTCCAGAAGGATCTTTCTCCATCTCGTCAGTTGACAGTCCTGGTTCCAGGGCCTTATACCTGTTGTAAAAGTGCCAATCCTACTCGTCATAATCTAATTTTCAGGAGAAGGAGCCTTCCTCCTAGTATGGGCAATGACCAGCTTCCAGCCTTCAAGTTCAATAGGTCCTTGACCTTTGACTAACCACTTGACCCAAGCTGGACTTAATTTTGACTTGTAAAACAAGTCAAAAAGGGTCAGGTTCAAACTGAGACAGAGCTAAGGCTGGATTGATTCTTGTTTGCCAATACTTCCTTTTCTTTCAAATTATCCATGACGATGCAAGAGGATTGGAGAAGCAGAAAGCCCTTGAGCAAAATAAGTGCTTTAGAAACAAAGCTATCATGTTTGTCAAGGACATTTAGCAATGGCTCAATTTGTCAGTAAGATTCCCCATTTTCCTTTATACATGCAAAGCTTTTGAGCCTTACTAATTAAGCCTACAGCCACAAGATTATACTAAAACGTGAGCTTTCAAAAGGAGTGAATCTATCCAATGCATTTAAAATGCATCTACAAAAATTAGTCCTTCAAATAATAACGGAAAAGAATAAGCATATACTGCATACACTAGAAATTGCCCATTTCTCTGCCTAAAGGAATGAATACACACTCTAGATTACCAATGCAAGTGAAGAGACGCCACTGTAACTTTCTAAGCTTCAGTGTAGAACCAACGCTAAAGAGAGTCTATGAAATAGCTGTATGATTGAGAGCTCAGTCTGTAAACGGTCACTTTTGGGGAAGAACATCCCTTTGCTCCAGCTGGCTTTCCATTCCAGCACCACAAGCACGAGCCTCTTCCACTATCAAGATGAGTCATCACATGGTCTAAGAACATAACAGCATTAACATCAGTGAGCAGAAATTACTCTGCTAATGAAACCCAACACAAGCAAAAGGCAGGATACTTCTGTGAAGGATAGTAGTAGCAAAACTTTCTGGTCCCCTCTCAAGTTTGACATTTTCCAGTCAGTGATGCCAATTTCTACTGAAAGTCAACACTGAACTTCCTCTCAGAAGAATAAGTATTTTTACTAAATACTGTTGATACTTCAGGGAACTAGATACTGAAAAAAGTTATTATAGAAGAAATCTTACAAAATCTTCAGAAGTCAGTATGGGCAAAACATTAAGTTACTGCTAGACTACTCAAGAAAGATGAATGCAGGAGACAAAAATAATCAGCTACATGTATACAGAGTGTATGTCTAACTTTAAACATGTTCCTAACTTCCTAACATACAGTCGAGGAATCTGAAGGTCAGTGTTGACAGAAACTGTCATTATAGAGAGCTATGAGCTTTAATCATCAAAAATTATACAAATTTTTTGTAGAAGAATCAGCATGAGAAAGATCAAGGAAGAAGGCAAGAAAGCATAATAGCTTGGAGAGGCAGACCAAAGAAATGTGCCTATTGTGGGGGTATATTTCTTAGCCACACAGGGTATGCTTCACATACGAGTTAGCCAAGCAATTACATAACAAGAAGGCCTCTGTAAGCAGAGGCAAGGACACAGATTATTAACAATTTTACTCCTTTTCGTCCTGGAAAATGATATTGTGTCAATTATCCATTTTCCTACACCAACCTGAGTGGAAACACTGCTGCTGCAGACATGAGGTTTTAAGGCTGCAAACCACAAAGCTCATTGTGAGAGGAAGCATATTTTATTGGATCAGCTAAAAGAGCTGAAGGAAAAAAAGTATGCTATTAACTTAAAAAGTTCAGTTCTCAAATGTTTTGCCTTTTCTCCAAATGGTCTATTAAAGGTACTATCCTTTTCCTTTTAAAACAAGGGTGCTTATACACAGGTGACATGTGATCACCCTCTTGAGTAAATGGTTAGAGACTTGCAAAGTTTTGAGTAGTAGCTGTATAAAGAAACAGATTGCAAGAGGTATCAGTACTAGCACAACCTTTACTAAACCTCAGGGCTTCCAAGTAGCAGTGATACTGTGAATGCTTTAAAGACATAAAAAAGCCTGCAATGTTTTTGGATGCTATATGTGTCTAATAAGAGGCTACAAAGCCACATGGAACCAGTCTTTCTTGGGTGTAATGTTTATCACCATACCTGTTTACTACCGGAAAGTCAACAGCAGTAACCTGCTGCAATAAATCGCAGTAGCAAATAGGGATACAAGCTTCCCAATCTGGTTGTCTCATGTATTCTTTACATAAGCTCCTTCCATTGATATTTTTACCCATTTTCCTTCACAGGTTTTAAAAACTATGTTTGCTTTTGTACTATGCTGTTAGGACTAGGTATTCGGTTGTTGTTGTACTCCCAAATATGAGGTCTTTATCATTGCATCTTCCCAGCATCATTCCTAACACTACACCTGCTCTTTCATCTCATGAGCAGATTCTTTTCTTTCAGTTATTTTAATACCCTGTTTTATGATTTGAGACAGCAAATAGTAGAGTTGGTCAAAACAAGGATAAACTCCTCATGAAAAGACAAAATAAAAAATCTGAATGACAGATAAAAATCCAAATGTCAAACACTTCTATTAAAATTAGTCTAAGAGCTGTGGAAGTTCTCTTTAAGACCCTGTTTCTCTTAAATCCTTGGGGCTAAGTGTATAGAACAGATGCTGGGACTAACAAAGATGAGAATGACAGGCAGTTGTTACCATGCTTTTTATGCCTTCCTTATGTCTGAAACCCAAGGTTAATGGTTGTCACTAAACTGTCATTAAAGAGAAGCGGAGTCAGAGCCATTACTCATTCAACATCCCTCAATATGAGATATTTACAGTTGCAATCTGTCTCCAGCCTCCCCTCCTGATGGCAAAACCTGCAGGCTAAAACAGTAATACATCCACAGCTAATAATTAACCTTCTCTGTACTAACATCTGACTTTTCCTAGAGGACATAAATTTTCTTTTATATTACATATAAAAAAACTGATGTCTCTTAGCTTGAAAAGATCCATTTTGTATAGGTTGAAAAAAACCCTATTTCAAGATGTATTTCATTATAACTAATTGAGAAAAAGATTTCTCATTTCCTCAAACAGAAAAGACAAGAGCAAAATAAAAGAGAATTCAAAAAGCGTTTTTCACCGTAAACTGAACAAGTAATCTTTGCTTTATTTTCCCTATCATATTTCCAGAGTGAAATATTCTGAATAAAACAATATATTTTCCTAGCCCGCCATGTCAGACTTACCTGTCATGAAACTCTCCTGGTGAACAACTTGGTTGAACACACTTCTCCAGGTTAATAAGTGCTTTAAATTCCATTAAAAAAACCCACATTATTCGTACTGCAAATTTAATCACTGCTGACTCGGTGTATTGTTGTCTTTCCATCATGTAAAGCAGAACAGACGTCATTATTAAGGGCAAAAGCATTCCAGCCCGTGAGTTGGCAGGGCCGACTGAGAGGGTTTTGAACTAGGTTTGAAGGGAGAAGGGGATTAAACCAGGCTCTCCAGAGAGGAGCCTAAGGGTGGAAAGCCAGAGTCAGGGGTGAAATCAGCAGCCCAGCTGAAGTGCGTGTACACAAATGCATGTAACATGGGTAACCAATAAGAGGAGCTAGAAGCCACTGTAGAGCAGGAAAGCTATGACATGGTTGCCATCACGGAAATGTGGTGGGATGACTCGCATGACTGGAGTGCTGCAATGGATGGCTACATGCTCTTCAGAAGAGACTTTGGCCTATTCAAGATGATGATTCAGAGAGTATCTTGGGAAACAGCCCTTAGAAACAAGGAGATCCAGGAAGAATGGATATACTTCAAGAAAGAAATTCTCAAGGCACAGGAGCAGGCTCTTCCTACGTGCTGAAAGATGAGCTGACAGAGAAAATCACCAGCCTGGATGGGAAGGGGGCTTTTGAAGGAACTCAGGGGAAAAAAGAGGGCATGTCACATTTGGAAAAAGGGGCAGGCAACTCAGGAAGTGTTTAAGTATGTCATTAGTTATGCAGAAAGAAAATTAGAGGCAAAAGCTCAATTAGAAATTAACATGACCACTTCTGTAAAGGATAATAAAAACCAGTTTTATAAGCACATTAATAGCAAAAGGAGGGGCAAGGAAAACCTCAGTTCCTTACTGGACACTGCAGGGAATACAGTTATCAAAGACAAGGAAAAGGATGAGGTACTTAAAACTTTTTCCTCAGTTTTCACCAATAACACAGGTCATCATCAGGACAACTGGCCTCCTGAGATAGTAGACAGGGACAGGGAGCAGAATAGATCCCCTGTAATCCAGGAGGAAGCAGTTAGCGACCAGCAGAGCCACTTCCGTGTTCACAAGTCTGTAGGACCTGATGGGATCCATCCTAGAGTGATGAGGGAGCTGGCTCACCAAGCTGCTCTCCATCATTTATCATCAGTCTTGGCTAACCAGGGAGGTCCTAGATGGCTGGAAGCTGGCCAGTGTGACGCCCATCCGTAAGAAGGGCCAAAAGGAGGATCCAGGAAACTACAGGCCTGTCAGCCTGACCTCAGTTCCCAGCAACGTTATGGAACAGTTCATCTTGAGTGCGATCACATGGCACCTACAGGAGAGCCTGGGGATCAGACTCAGCCAGCTTGGATTTAGGAGGGACCGGCCATGACTAACCAACCTGATCTCCTTTTATGACCAGGTCCTGGTAGATGAGGGGAAGGCTGTGGATGTTGTCTACACGGACTTCAGCAAAGCCTTTGACACCATCTCCCATAGAATAATCTTGGAAAAGTTTGCAGCCCTTGGCTTGGACAGGTGCACCCTTCACTGGGTTAAGAACTGGCTGGATGGCCGGGCCCAGAGAGTGGTGGTGAATGGTGCTGCATCCAGTTGGTGGCCAGTCACTAGTGGGGGTCCCCCAGGGATCTGTGTTGGGCCCAGTCCTGTTTAAAATCTTTATCAATGATCTGGATGAGGGGATGGAGTCTACCATTAGCAAATCTGAAGATGACACCAAGTTGGGTGTGAATGTCAATCTGCTGGAGGGTAAGAGAGCTCTGCAGAGGGACCTGGACAGGCTGGATCCATGGGCTGAATCCAACAATATGAAGTTTAACAAGACTAAGTACCACGTCCTGCACTTTGGTCACAACAGCCCCCTGCAGCACTACAGGCTGGGGACAGAGTGGCTGGACAGTGGCCAGGCAGAAGGGGACCTGGGGGTACTGACTGATTGTAGACTGACCATGAGCCAGCAGTGTGCCCACCATGGCCAAGAAGGCCAATGGCATCCTGGCCTGTATCAGGAATAATGCAGCCAGCAGGAAGTGATTCTTCCCCATACTCAGCACTGGTGAGGCCACACCTTGAGTACTGTGTCCAGTTCTGGGCCCCTCAATTTAGGAAGGATGTTGAGACGCTGGAGCATGTCCAGAGAAGGCTAACAAGGCTGGTGAAGGGTCTGGAACACAAGTCCCATGAGAAGTAGCTGAGGGAGCTGGGGTTGTTTACCCTGGGGAAAAGGAGGCTCAGGGGAGAGGCCCTATCACTCTCTACAACTCTCTCAGAGGAGGTAGTAGGCAGGTGAGGGTCTGTCTCTTCTCACAGGAAACCAGCGACAGGACAGGAGGACACAGCCTTAAGCTGCACGTGGGGAAGTTGAGCTTGGGCATTAGGAAGAAGTTCTTCACAGAAAGAATGACTGGGCATTAGAATGAGCTGCCCAGGGAGGTACTGGAGTCACCATCCCTGGAGGTGTTTAAGACTGGATATGGTACTTAGTGACGTGGTCTAGTTGATAAGGTGGTATTAGGTCATAGGTTGCACTTGAGGATCTCAAAGGTCTTTTCCAACATAGTTGATTCTGTGACTCTGTGAATCATTTTGATATAACTATTCCTGCAACATTTAAAAATATCTTGTTTATCTTCTAATTTTTAAGACATTTAATCTTTCTTGCTTCCCAACTTCTTATACAACCAAACAAACCAGCTTTTTTGCTAAAATGTATTCTCAAGTACACTACTCTGTAGCACAGATGGAGTAAAAGCATGTTTACTACATATCACACAATTTAAAACCTCATTTTAAAGGAATATTTTCTAGCAATATATCCCTACTATAAACAGCTCATAACTTTATTCAAGGATATATGTCTCCTAGAACTCAATAACCTATTTAGAAAAGGAATTGATGGCAATCAATTTTTCTGTAAGGAAAAATACTCCAATGTATTGAAGTCCAAATTTTAATTACTATATTTAATATTTAAAATAATTTGGTTTAATGGCAATATACATTACTAAAAGCTGCAGAACATCTCATTAGATGGACTTTTCCATTTCACACAATATGAGCAAATTATCCTTTCCCTCTAACAACTCTATTTAAAATGTAATGCATGCATAATCATGATGGAAAGAATACAAATTTCGGCTTCATACAAGATTAGTATTTCTCCTAAGGTCATTAAGTTGTTACATATTACGCAGGGCTTAGAGCAATAGTTCACCATCTTCCATTAGAAGAATTTGCCTTTGAGTAAAGGGTGATTTTATACGATGTGTGCAGATATGTGTTATTGCAAATATAGACACTCTGAAAAGGGTACAGACTTAAGCAAGGTACCGCAGTAGTACAGACTGAAGGCGATGCTGAGAGAAACTGGAAAGATTGATGTCTCAACACATTTTGGGATGCATGTGTGGAGGAGGAAGGAGCAGATTGGGCCTTGCCCTGGTGAGGCAGTGCAGCGCCCTGTATACCCCCACCCCTAGAGCCTGTATCCCAGCCCAGCGGTAGCTGCCAATCCCTGGCACACCAGAGGCAATGCTGCACACCTGCCTCTGGAACCCCTAACCCAGCTCCTGATTGGGCAGATGACCAGAAGTCCTACCTGAGGGAAGGGCTCAGGAAGGCCAAGGGGTATTTAAGGCTGAACATGAGGCAGTCAAATGCCTTGACCGTAACTCCTCTTGGAATTTCTATCTGTACCCTGCTGGAACATAGGAGTTGGTAGCTATATGTGTGCTTTTCTATATCTTCTCTGTCTTTTTCTCTTTCTTCTTCTTCTTCTAATTCCTCTTCTTTGAATTCTTGAGTAACTTCAAATCAAACAGGTATAAAGTTTGCTAAGTTGAACGAGCCAAGTTAATGCTTTGAGAAGTGTTTCTATAAGAACATTGCACTAAACCTTTTGCCAAAGTTCTCTGATCTTCTAAAGTTGCCAGTAAAGTCTTTTTTGTTGTTTTGACCTCTTGAGAATATCTTCTCGGTATTTGTCCCATGTGTCTGACTCAAGAGTGCATGAACAACCGTAAGCTCTTTTAAAATCTCATTGAGCAAGGTTGTTTGGGGCCTTACAGATGCTAACTCAGGGCCTGCTGCTGTTTCCTCTGTTTCTCTCCCACAGGTGAACACGTCCGTAAATTCACACAATTTCTCAAGTTTCAAATAATGGTCACGGGACTTTTCTGGGATGAAATTTGTCATGTTGCTAAAACACTGTTTATTTTGAGATATGTCGGCTTCCAATCTCATAACATCCAAACTTTGATAGAATCAGATCAAATTTCTGTACAAGCTTACCAACAAAGGCTGTTTGACTGATTAGACCAGTCCAGCTCTGCAACAATAAGACCACTAAGCATATATACTCCAGGTCAAAATACAGCATGGAGCAAAACATCTCCACTCTCTCCCTTTTCCAAAGCTATTGTTTGTGGCCCACCCTAATTTAACTACAACTTTGGCTGAGCGCTTTAGTCTTCAGCCGAAAAATAACCTGTTGGAACAGTTTATGAGCTTATCTCTGTACATTTTAGCCTAGCACGAATTATTGTGCTGGATATTAAGGAAAAGCATCCTGTAGATACAAAGTAACACTCAGCCAACCAGTTTTAACAAGGCATCACTAATAAATAGAACTTCATTGCAATTATTGTATGGGATAAGTGCATATCTCAGCTAGAGCACTTATTAAAGATACAACATCACTGAAGAAAATTTAAAATTATGCTTCAGGGACAGGATGCATTTAATAATTCAGATCAATACAATAAGGAGTCAAATACCATATCTAAAGGCCTAATAGCAACACTTCAAAAATAATCAACATTATTTCATGAAAGCAAGAGAGTTTTTAAAAAAAGACAACAACCGATGGAGGATCCATTAGAGCCAGTCTTGATTGTTTAATGCAAATGAGCACATCATTATGATTATAAAAGCAAACATATTTCTTTTTTCCTAACCTTGACATACTTTTGTAAAAACTCCAGCAAAACAATTTGGTGAAAAGAATTTTTACTTAGTATATACTCATTATTCTTTAGACCAAGAAAGTACTTGAAGTTGTTTGGTTACTAATTTTTTTGAATGGGATTTGTGAGGATTAGTAAATCTGCCTGTCATCAGTAATGACAATTCAGACCAAGAGTTGGTTTTAGGCCAAGAGATGATAAAACAGGTTTTCTCTCAGCCCAGTTTTGGGTAAACAGATCATGAATTGTGAGTTTTCATTTACTATTGGGGGTGGCCTTCAACATCAGAAATAGGTTTGCATAAAAATGCCAGAAACTGGTCCAACGATGGGAGTGAGTATTTTTGTTTCTGGTAGAGCCAAGGTTCAGTCACACAACACTCTAGACTCAGTGTCTTGGCAGTGTTTGTAGAAACTGGGAATAATTCTCAACTTGATCTAACAATGAAAGGATTTCATTTTCCAGAGCACAAGAGAAGATGACTTAGAGAAAGTCCACACATTACTTTTGGCAGACAAAACATCATTACAATTCTAATTAATAATGACTGGCTTTATTTTATAAACACACAGGAAATTTCAAGTGTCTTAGTTTCAGTGTATCTGCAAAACTCCACCTTTCCAGAGAGGTTCCATCAGCCCTATACACCTTGCTGCTCACTTTGTTGCCCACTGACATGTCTCAGGCTAGCACTCTATAGCACCACACAGCCGTCAAACTTACAAGGCATTTCCTTTTATTAAGCTTAAAATACTCTTGGATAGCTTCAGAATCATCTCACCACTAACAAAGCTAAGGGCCAGGTAAACAGAACCCTAGATTAATTCAAGATTGGAGAAAACCTCTAAGATCACTGAATCCAACCAATAATCCAACAGCGCCAGGTCCACCATTAACCATGTCCCTAAGCAGCACATCTACACATCGTTTAAGTAGCTTCTGTGCTATTGCTTGTTACTTTGGAAAAGAGACTGTTGGGGAAGATGAAACAGGAAAGACTTATAAGTATGATTGCCTGGCAAAAGATGCTGAGTATATGGAAACTATGAACCAGATAGAAATGAAAGCATACTTTGAGATACCAGGCCTTGGTTACTGAACAACTGGAAAACAATGGTATGGCCACTGAAGGTAATCCCCTCTTGATTGAACAATACCCTCTGCTTGAAAGCAGGTCCAAGGGTCAGAGCAGACCCTGCTAACTTGGCAGAAAGGGGTCCAAAGAGTAGTTTTAGAGTTTAAAATGTAACACAGTATGGTAATGCAATGATTCTTATACGCTGTATGTAAATGCTATAGGATTTGTATCTCGTACTAGGTTGGTTGATGAAAATTAGAATATTCAACACAGAAGATGATTTATTGTATTGTAAAGGACTTCTAGGATCATCTCTTCTTAAGCTTCCACACTTTCTTCATCATCCTTCTCACCCTTCTTCTTCAGCTCTCTCTCTCTCTTGCACTCCTTTACTTTACTGGCCTGCTCCGAGCTGCGACTGGCAGCTCTAAGCAGGCACCCTGTACCCACGCCCTTCGTAATAAACCTCATGCTCTAAAACCGGACTTCAGAGATCTCTCGTCTCCATCCGTCCCGACCGTCCAAACACCACCAGAAACATCTTACAAGAGACTGATCCCCACCTCACCACAACTTCCTTTCAGGTAATTGTAGAGAGTTATATGGTCTCCCACGAGACTCCTTTTTTCCAGATTAAACAACCCTCAGCTGCTCCTCATCGAACTTGTGCTCTAGATCCTTAGATTTGATGGCACTACTTTTTGAGATACTTTCCAGAGAAAAGCAGCTTGCAGAGATCACCTAGCAAATCAATAGCAAAACTGATGTCAAGCGCTTGATATTTTCCCTTCTAGTTTCCTGTTCTAAAAAACTCCATTGTCACTATCACATTTCAAGAAACAATCTGACACAAATTGATTTTGATTTTTAAAAACGAAGAAAGGCTCTGTTATAATGAGTGAACAGTCATTAATTGACTTTCTGTCCAGATTGAGACTGTTTGGACAAACAAGAACATGAATTCCTACAAATTTTGAGTAAATTAGTAATTAGAGTAAGCTCTTGCTAATAATTAGATTTAACATAGTACATTATTTAATATCTTATTAGCATAGCCTTATGAAACAACCATTAAAATACTTTTGAATCCCATCAACACCACTGCCAGTGTAAAAAAAGATGAAATGTCAAAGTCTCAAAGAAGTAAGGAAAAACTCTCACTCAAAAGTAGAAGATGGAATGAGAGTGGGAAAGAAGAGGTATTGGTAATTATCCAGTGGGCCCTAAGTTAATTAAGCCTACTGCATTTGATGGGCTAGATGCCACTGCATTCATCTCTATGGGACATACTTCTCCTGCCTAACTCTAGTGACTCTGCAGAGTCTACTGAATTGAGTGTCTTATTATTTTAACACTCCCACTGTAAACAATGGAGAAAAATTTTAATCCTTCGGAGCATTTTGTTTAGCTAAAATAGGACTGAGAAGGCAACTCTATACATGCTCATCTTCATTAGCTGTCAAACCATCCTTGGGATTGTAGGCTAGAAGAATTAAAAGGCCAGGCAATTTGAAAGGAAGCAAAGAGAAAGCTTGAGTAGAGGCTATAACAGTGAAATCAACTTAAGTAGTCAAAAAACAGGTTGTACAATTTTGTTTGCTATCATGATTAATAAAATAGTGAAAAGATAAATTTTGAGAAAGAAGATGGGCTTAGCAACGTGAAGAGTGAATTAAAAATACTATTTTATATTGTGTTCACCTATGTGTCTGACTTCTGACGTGATTAATGTCTGTAAGTCTGGCTGGAGGGTTTGAGAAATATATACTGCTGTTTAATAAAACAAATCAAAGGGCTCTCACTTTTTAGCTTTTTGCTAGAGTAAAAATAAACCTGACCAACTAAGGGGTTTGAATCCACAGATTACCAATATATTGCTGAGAAGATCAAAGTCCTTTTCATTAACCAGGAAAATAATATACATGCAGGGAAAAATCTTTATTGTACATGTTCATATATTCTTGCATTTTCTATTTATGTACTCTTTAAAAGAATGCTTATTTATTCTTACACTCATTGTCATTCTCTGTTTCTAAATATATATTAGTTACACGTATGTTAAATGAAGAACATGATAGACTATGCTATAAACATTTTCATCCAGCACCTGGTCTACAATCTTAACAACCTGAATAGCACTCCAGACTAAATATCGCAGGAGTCCACATCTTTAAAGCACTCCATAAGAAAAAGCTCCTTTTCTAGTCTCTGAGCAGCTCACAGGATTAGATGTACTTTAGGTTTTTAACAACTTGCTTTCCAGATGTTAAATGGCTCTAAGGATTAGATGCATTTTATTAAAAACCAACATGTCCCAGCTTTGAGCTGGAGTTATCTACAACATGAAACACTGTGTATTCCACAAATCATCAGAGAACAGAAGGGCACCACAGAAATCACCAGATTAAGGCAAGCGTAAGCACAGATTTAACCTAACATTTTCTTTCTCTAAATTCCATAGAAATATCTCCTTTAGAGAGATTCCTGTTTTCATATTTCCATTCAGTTTTGCAGTGTTGGACAAAAATTAACAACTCATTTAAAAACAAACAAAAAGTACGTACAGGTGGAAAAAATTCTTCTCTATATACACTGCTGTTAGTTGTGTTTTACGTCAAGCCAATCACTTAGTACCTTTGATCACGCAGTATAGCAGACTTACCACTCTATCTGGCTCCCAACCGCTTCCTGTTGCAATTCCCTTGGCTGATGAACAAATCCTTCCACCTTCCAGGACTGTTTGGTCCCAGCTGACCCTGAACCAGGTGCATCAGTATAGAAACAAGAGGCAGCACTGATCTCAGTGAGACAGCCCTGGTGAATAAATCTTCCACAAAGAGGAGAGCAAGCAAATGACTTTCCTGGGTCAAGGAGCAGGTCCCAGGATTAAAAACAAATCTCAAAATAAATCTTTAGACCTCTTTATTTTTTGAAAAACCTATGAGGTTCCTGTATTTTTTCCTGTATTCCATGCACCTCCCTAAGCATGCGAGATGACAGAAAAATGCAGTACAAAGGTGATTTTTGATTACCTTAGAAATACAGAATGGGGATCCAAGTCCCCATCACCTCAGCTGCAGGGAGACCATAATCTATGAATATTACTAAGGAATTAGCTGTCTCATAGTGATGTTATTAATGTCTTGGCATGTTTGAGGTTTGTGTTCAGTTTTTGTGGCTACATTTTTTAATTAAAAAGGTGCCTGAGCAGAAGTTGAGTCATAACCTAACCTGTGACAGCAGCAGAAACTTTTAAGTGTGAACCATTACTTATATAACTAAAAATACCTAACTCTTACTACGCACTCTAGTAACCTATGCTTTCTTGAGAATTACTGGACTTAAATTGCATGTCAAGTAAACAGCAGGATGTGTGGGTCAAACTGTAATCCCCAGTGACAAGACAGTTGTAACACAAAAGCAATTACCACTAATGACAAGTTCATTAGCTCTCAGAAGAATGAATTCCCTCCACTATGATACTGAACACTGACTGCATTTGTTACTCTAGTTTGAAAAATATTTACTACATAAATATGACTGCAACAAGATATGAAACACTGGTATTAGTAAACTGAGGGTTCCTTGTCTTGAACTTTTTGAGCTGTACAGAATAAAGCTGGTCAGTTACTGAGAGTTGAAACTCCTCCAGTACCTGTAGCTTCAGTCAGTCAGTGGTCTAGCCCATGGACAAGTCGGCATGTATGCTGTTGACAGACACCTTAGAGGATGATACCTAACTGATCAACCTGACAGTGCAGAGGGAACAGACCTGTCTAAAATCTTTGAAAAAGCAGCCAAAATGAGACCCTTTGAGCTCTCCTGGACTGCAGCAAGCTGTGACCAGCAATCTCCCTCCGAGTGAGACATCTCTCAGAGCTAGTGAACTCTCAAGTTTTTTGTACTCAGAGGATCGACGAACAACGACAAATCCTGGACCAATATCTTCACTCGATGCTCAACCCTTCACCCACTGGGGAGATGAAAAGGCATCCAAAGTGAGTATTTCACTTACCTTCGAGGGGAATTTTTCACAGGTATCTTGTTTGCAGTAACTCTTTCTCTCTGTGTGCATGCACATGCATATATGCTGTAGCAAAGTTGGGAGAAATGCTGCTTTCTTAGATGTTTAAGTACCTTAGATATCTAAGACCTGTAAGTAAAGTTAAGTTGTAAGTTATAAGCCAAGTGGAATGCTGCTAAGTGTTGTTCTTCATTAAGTTGCAAAGTTTAACTTACAGGTTAGGTTAAATGCTGTTAAGTGTTATTCCTCTGTTAAACTATTAAGGTCAAGTTATAAGTTAAGTTAGGTATAAGCTAAGTGTTGTGCCTTTGTTAAATTGTTAAGGTATAAGTTAAGGTTAAGCACTATTAAGTTTGAGTACTGTTAAGATTTTAGGCCATATTCTTTTTATCCTTGGCCTCATCATCCTTTTGTCATTTGCACAGACTTGATTTTGTTTTTTGTTCGGTTTTTCCCTTGGCGTGCCACTGTCTAGTAAGTAGTAGATTAGATCTTGCCAACAAATGTTGTCGTGCTGTTGCTTATTATTTAATCTGGTTTTACTTATACCCTTATCAGTGATTTTAAAGCAATCTCACTCATTCGTAACACACACCATTTCAACTCACTGGCTACTGGTGCACAAAAGACCACCCTGCCCAAATCTCTCTTCCTCACAGTCAACTGACTCGTCACAAAAAACCTCACTCTTAGGAATTCAAAGCTCTCACACACTGCTAAAGAGTGAAATAGAACAGGGAAGGGCTAATAGGACTTTTATTCCAGTTTCAGTCTCTACCTAATTTTGCCTTTTTCCCTGAAAGCATCAGGAGATGCCTTTGAAATCTATGGTCCCAAGGACACAAGACTCTCATTTCCACCACTGGTGGGGAGGGAGATATCAGCAGCTGTTTAGACCTGTGTTGCTTCCCTCAGCTACTCCTTGTCCTGATCCCCCAGCTAGCTGAGACCTCAGAGACTGAGGAAAAACTTTCCTCTGGTAGCATGAAAGTTGACAAGAGAAAGGTTTCACTTGAGCCTCCCCCTTATGCAAAATAGGAAATACTGTTTTGAGTGACATTTACTAGATTAAAGCTGCAGCCAAAAACAGGTTTTGGATTTGCCATTTGCCCTGTTTGTAAAATAAAGGAAATTTTATAATTTTCACTTCAGCAGCCTCCTTCCAAATCACTTTTTAAATCACTGACATACTAGAGCTTACACTGTGCTGAATCCTTCTAGATACCTCAGCAGTTGGAAACCACAGACTCAAGTTCAGCTGTTGCCTGCAGAAATAGCAAATAAATTCTCCAGAGTCTGGGAGAAATGAGAGGCATATTTCACTTGCTGGGGAAAATTACTCACTTCTGCTTCTCAGCAGACCTCATTCCCTATGGGGCCACTGGGTGCCAGGGAAGGAGGGGGAGATAGAAGCAGGAAGTGCAAAAGTAAAAATGCAAAAGCAAAGCTTTTAGCATTTTCAGGACATCCCCTGGTCAATTGCAGCTTGCAGAGACAGAGACTACTCGAAATGAAAGTCAGCTTCATTTTCGAAGCTCAATAGCATGATGACTGGCACTTCATGAAACAGACATCTGCTCATGAGTAGTCAGCAATACCATTGCATATTGGTCAGTGCCTTCTGGCTTATAGCAAAGCAATTGCTTATGCTTTTTTGTTTACATATTCAGTGAAACAAAATCACCAAGTAAAATCTAATCATAATTCCATAGGTCCATCCCTCATGATACTCTTCCAATTGATCTGTTATTGCATACAACCAACTGTGACGGACAGCCTAAAGAGAAATCCCCAGGCAATCATTAAAATTCCCGAACCACTGGCACAGTGAGAAGCAATGCACTGATAACCTGTGAGTAGTGGCCTAATAGAAGTGGATAGGAGCATAAGCAGACATGAGTATATTTCAATGAGGAACAAAAAAGAGTCCCTTTTCCACAGCTGGTAACCTGTTTCTGATGCACTATTTTCAATGTTAACCCACTATTCCAATGTTAAATGAAAATGAACTAAGGGGAAGAAGGCACAGTATTTCTTATAAAACATTATTTAGAAATTAATATAACTGTTCAAGACTATTCTTTATCTTTGCCTTTAAATGAAAGCTACAAGCCATTAAATTAATGGATCAAAATAGCCTCCCATCCTCCATCCCCAGAAGACCTATTTACTCCTTGCATAAAATGCTGTGAAGTAGTAACTTACTAACACAAGGCAAGCACTGAAAAAACAAGTAAGTTTGAGTTTATTTTTTAAAAAATCATGAACCACTGTTGAAAAAAGTAACATTTCTGAACTCTTTTCAGTACTGATGCATGTCTCTGAGGAAAAAAGTGCATATTCACTACGATATTTGGAGAAAAACACAAGGGAATAAAGGACGTGATGGCATGTGCACATGAGTACTTAAATATCAGGTGATGAGGAAAGAAGAGCACCATCTGAAAAAATGTAAAAGTCCTCCAGTCCAGGAATAAAGAACTACTTCATACCCTTGGTGAGCCAGAAATAGAAAATTAGCACTGAACTTCTCAAGAAGTCCTTTCAGTGAGTCACTGAGAAGCAAATCCAGAGACTGATATCCTCATACCCATATCCTAATAATCACTCAACTAATTATTATAAATAATGAAAAAATGGGCACAAATCACCTTCCATCCACTAATCATTCAAGAACCAGCAGAAAAAGTGTCAAAGTCGTCTAATGAATTATCTCATAACAACTGTTTTCCTCTGTTTTATTTCCACCTCTCTGTGGCCTCTGTGTTGCATTTAAGGCCTTGACTGACATACATAAGAGCTCTGAAAAGGGAAGATGATTCCCCCAAGTCCACACACCTTAGTCCAACTGTCATACAGCAGTGTAAGAAAGGCCAGAACACATTGTCCAACAGAGTATTTTTCCCACCTAATCCAATCACTACAAACATCACTAGAACCTTCCTAAAAAACAGACTAGAGAGGATGACTATATTCAGATGAGTAAGCTGTACATCACTTCCAAGCCTTACCGCCAGACTTAGAGATATTCATCATCTCAGAAGCCAGACATGTAGGCAAACACAATATAAAATAGTATTTTTAATTCACTTTTCACGTTGCTAAGATGAGCCCATCTTCTTTCTCAAAATTTATCTTTCCACTATGTCCTAGGTTACAATGTAAGGTGTAACCAAAAGCACGCATTCTATTACCATCTTCACAAGATGTTAAAGCAGGTGGGGCTGTGCTCGTTATCTCCTACCATGACTCATCCTTGCTAATTCCCTCCAGGGGCTATCTCTGTTTAATGGGCCATCAAGGACCCACCGCATGACTCATAGAATTACATCAGCCCATTGTGAGATGCTCCGCCCAGGGGGGAGGAGCCAAGCATTCCTACCTGGATATAATCTGGGGTTTGGAACAGCACAAGCAGCCTTACCCACTGGATTCCCACAGGACAAGAGCTATCACTGGACCTTCAGGTGAAGACCAGATCCTTCTACAGGATCACCGCTTCAACAGGACCACTTCATCTGGACTGCTACCACCACCCAACTAACAGGGTGTCAGGTTGTATCCTGACTCTGTCAGTGTTCTTTTACTATTGCATTTCTTTTAATTTTCCTATTAAATTATAATTCTGACTTGCGATCTCCCACTGGTTGGTTTTCAAACTAATACACACTATTAATCACAATAGCTAACAAAATTACACAACATGTTTTTTGACAACTTTCCTCAATTATTCTCCCTGTTATAGCCTCTACTCACACTTTCTGTTTTCTTCCTTTCAGCTCACTTGGCCTTTTAATTATTCTAGTTCGCAATCCCAAATTAGCTCCTAAAACCACTCACAAAGTTCAGTAATTCAATAATTTGGAAGATAGTGTACATGCTGTTCCATTTCTATTTTATTTAAGAATCACAATTTCTTGTAAATGCACGTGTCTTTTCACAGGCTAGAGACTGGATGAATACTCCTCTTTGACCTTATTCTCAGTTCATTGACACAATTCTTAATCTTTGCATGACCTGGTATTGACAAGAAAGAGACAGCATAAATGTAGCTTAAAACTTCATTTAGCAAAGAAAAGAAAAATTCTCTTACTGTGTGCATTTTTGAAGTATAGTAGTACCTTGCTTTTTCTGTATTTTTCATTACAATTGTCCGATTTTTGTTGAAAACCTAGCTCATTCTTTCAAAAGCAGCTGTGCTGAGTTCAACAGCAGACATGCTGCTACCTGCACACGATACCATTGCTGAGAGTTCTACAGTAGGCCAGCCTTGAATTTTACTGAAAGGTACAATGAAACCACTCAAAAAACACAAGCCCAATTCTAGTTTTCTTGTTTTAAATAGAGGAAATATCTCTGAATATATAATCTCTCAAAAGCTAGAGTAAATGTAATTGCACTGACTGTAAAGGAAACTATACAAGGTTAATTACAGTAATAAAATAAGAAAATACAATAGAAGCACAACAGGCTTTTACAAGCAGACCCTTTCTTCTATTGCCCCAGAAGCTGACTCAAGTCAGGAGCACAAGGAGCAAGCAGACAGTTCCTTCTATGGGAATAAGATCAGGACCAGATGAAATACCACTGACACAAAGCAGAGATCAGGTAAACTATATGAACTATTTAAATTTTGATGTATTTTCTGTGTCACTGTAGGCTAGAATTTTAAGGTCATTTAAATATTTTTGCAGTTTCTGCCACCTAAACTGCTTTATTCTCAGCAACTATATATAAAATAGGAATGAAAACACTTACCTCCTAGCAATAACACCTACTTCTCTGGAATATCACTCAGAATCACAGAATATTTTAAGTTGGAAGGGACCCACAAGGATCATCAAGTACAACTCTTACATGAATGGCCTCACAGGGATCAAAAAGAGAGTACAGGCTGCATGGGTATCACAGTTGTGGAAATCAAATAAGTAGAAAGAGAGACATGCAATTTTGTAAGTCCTTTGTCAGGTCCTGCATCAACAACATATATTTTTTCAGAGCTTTATGAAAGAGCAAATACTCAAACACATTGGCTAAGACATCAAATTTTTTTAAGAAGCACAAGTGTCTCTAGGAATCTCTTGCCTTTTTTTTCATCCTGCTAAACAAGAGGTTTTTTTCCTGTACTCCTGAACCTTGCCAGTTTGTATCCCAAATTATCTCCCAGTCACAGTGGCAACGGAAAGGAAGAAAGCATCAGCTGAAGAAAAGCAAAGGAAGTTCCCTATCTGTTCAGTGATCCAGACCTGTATCTTAACAAGACTCTAGGTTATATATCTGTAGTAGAAGTTAACACATTGTAAGCATCTGTAGTAAATTGTTAGTAAAAAGAAATAAAGCAAATTATACTGTTACAGTACAATTTTGAGACTAAGTAATGGGCAGAATGGTAAGTAAAAAGAATAAAGCAGACTATACAGAAAACTTGAATGCAAAATATCAAAAGTCTTATGCAAAAAATAGTGAAATTAAACCAAAACAGTTGAAGTGAATTTTCCGAAGAGGAACGTCCCTCTTCCCCTTCTCCCTACTCCCCCGCCCTTGATATTCTGCAATGCTATTAAAGTATAGAAATGAAGCAGTGGCAGTTACAATGCAAGGAAATAAACACCCCAACACATTCAGTGTCAAAAAAAACCAAAACAAACCAGGTGGTAAAGGATGAAGGGAGTAGAACAGAAATTCTTTATTTCTTAAATCTCTTACTTTAAAATACTTTCATTATCACATCTGGAAATTAGAAGTCCTCTTCACGGCACCCAAATGAAGTGGCCTTATACACAATGGAAAATACTGCTGTTTCCATTGAGTACAGCAGGAGGTAAAAACACTGAATGGCTCTCAAAGCCTCATTTCTTTTGCTGTATACCCAACAGGGACTGCATGGCACAATCCCAGTGAAAATCTGAAATGTGAACAATTTCCATTATTTATCTCTTTCATCCCTGTAAGAAAGAAATAAATACAAAAGGAATGTAAGTATTCACATCTGAAGGGATCTGGATTTGAGAAAAGGTTTTCCTAAGCAGGTACCTATGGGCCAAGTCAAGTCTTCAGGTATTTGTCATGTAAATGGGCTATACAGATAAATCTTCAATTCATTTAATTCCAGTACATAAGTGCTCTTTTTTTTAGGACTGGGGTAAATTGTAGTCTCCAATATATAGCCACATCACGGGTATTAGGCCCTGAAAGCATCAAGTTCTTTTGTTCTTATGAATAAAGCTGAGCAGAAGCTTGAAATCTTAAGTACTCAATATAATTGTACTAAAGAAATATGGTAAAGAGAAAGCATCTGTGTTATTAAATATCATAAAAGTGAGCATTTTTTGGCTTATTCATTTTCATTAAATTTGGTGATGCTTTTTCATTAAACTTGATGAATGCTGATGCTTTTTTCTGAGTGACATTGAAATCTCCAGAGAAACAGAAGCTGATGCGAGAAATACTGTTTTCTATTTAACATTTCACTAATAAAAATATCTTAGACAGTATAACAATGCAGATGAATATAAAGTAAAATATTTTGACAAACATCGAAAATACCAGAAACCACGGAACTCATCTTGTAATATCACCAACATCAAAGTTACTAGCTGGTATTTCATCAACATTATGTGGATAAGTCATCTTGATTCAATTGCAGAAAATACACTATTTCCCTTTATTATCAGAATCCATCATTAGTAAGCAGCATCATTTACAAAAATAGGTAAATAAAACTATTTTTAAGATCGACTAACAATAGGAAACACTGGAGAGGAAAAACTGTGGAGTGGAAAGTTGAGAGGGGCCTAAGAAAGGGTAAAATGGTCCAGATAGGAATACCTGTCAACCACACATGCTGCTGATTTCTTGTCAGGACAAATCTCCTCATTCTGTATAAATGAACTGAAGACTGGGACTTAGAGGTTTATTTTCCTTAGTTTTTTACTTGGTATATTTCCTATAATATTTCCTAAGTATTTTACTTATATGGTCTCACAACATATGAAGATAACATTTACTTCCTGTGCTGGTTTTGGCTAGGGTAGAGTTAATGTTCTTCATACTAGTTAGTATGGGGCCATATTTTTCATTTTTGTGCTGAAAACATTGTTGATACTACAGAGATGTTTTTATTATTGCGCCAGTGCTTGCATAGCATCAACGCCTTTTTTACTTCTTGCACTGCTTTACCAGCAACGCAGCTAGGGGTGCATAAGAAGCTCAGAGAGGACATAGCCAGGACAGCTGACCCTGGCTGACAAGGGGATAATCCATACTACGTGGTGTCATGCCCAGCATATAAAGCTGGGGGAAGAAGGAAGAAGATGGGGATGTTTGGAGTGATGACATTTGTCTTCCCATGTAACCATTAGGCATGATGGAACCCAACTGTTCTGGGGATGGCTGAACATCTGCCTGCCTGCCCATGGGAAGCAATGAATTAATTTCTTATTTTGCTTTGCTTGTGTGTTTGACTTTTACTTTGCCTATTAAAGTGTCTTATGCCAACACACAAGTTTTCTCTCTTTTATTTTTCCAATTCCCTCTGCATCCCACTGGTGGGGGAGTAAGCAAGCAGCTGTGTGGGGCTGAGTTGCCAGCTGGGGTTAAACCACAGCATTTGGATAGCTGCTCTCTGCACACAGATGGTGCATTCTGAATTTATTCAAGTGTTGATTACACAAAGTAGTTGAAATAAGGACCACAAAGCTTCTCTCCCACTAAAAAAATGCCTATGTGCATGAAAGCTAAAAAAACCCAGAAAACAAAATGTGTAATTGATGTCGATTGCCTTTTTACTCCTGCATTCCCCAGATAATCAGGTCCTTCTATAAGGACAGAAAATTTCAAATCTTTGTTTCTTTCTTAAAAATAGAAAAATAAACAAATGGAAAAAATGTGAAAACTGGCAACAGCACATGTTCTTTGGAGAGTAAAATCACTTTGCAAAGAGAGTACATACACAGGCACTGCAGAAAGTGAGGTCAAAATATTCCTTGGAGAAAGCTAAATAGCAAAAGAATCTCTGGCAAGTCAAGTGTGAATTTGAAAGATCAAATCAATGGACTGAGAAGATCACATAAAGTTCCACTTGCATATCTTAAGCTGAGGAGTGATCATGGAGGTTATGATTTCCTTTCACACTTAAGGATAAAGGAAAGAGAAGTGTTCATGAAATTGAAGGTTTAGAGAAGACATGTCAAATATAATTTAACTAAACAACATACAGTGTGAAATTCAACTCTTCTTTCTCATGGTATTTGGCAGTTAAAGAAACGACTCAGAAAACAATCTTCATTTACTCATGGTAAACAATGAGAGAAAGTGTCTGGCACCTGTACCTGCAGTATGTGCAGACACTGACTGTCACTGGGGTATATCAATCGAGAATGATTATATCCTGGATAACAAAGCTCTGCAAAGTTTCTTCACTAAAGATAGGATACTTCTATCATTTTACAGTGCCTGTCCCACCACTCACTAGTCCTTACTTATTCCCCTGATATACACAGTCTCTACCTCAGTTCATAGATATGCTCAGTAGCCCTCAGGGAAATCCCAGAGCAGAACAACTTCTTCCAGCAAACACTGGACATTTTCTCCTTCTGGCCTGCCAAATTCTACACTAAGTAACTCTATTTCTCCAGTGTAGTAGAATTCCACACCCGTATAATCTGAGGTACTCTTTTCACTACCTTTTTTTTGGAAGTCTTCCCCTCTTGTTCCAGTATAATGTCCACAGATTTCAGTGGTTTCCCCAGAAAGAAGACGTTCAAAATTATCTGTCCTTTGTTTTTGTTCACCTCCCTTCCCACCAACTCTTTCATCTTTCTTCCCCACCACAAAAGCTGACAGTTGACTTCTGCTTTCTTCTTCTGCCTTCTCCACTTGCCCAATCTGCTGTTGTCCAGCGGCCTTTTTCATCACCAGACTAAGCTCATTCTGCTTGATCTTCCATGGATTTTTATCAAATTATACCAATGGTGGGGGGAAGTACTGGGGGGATAATTTCCTTTCCACTTTCTCGGAACTAAATTACTAATTGTAACAAAATGTTTATTAAGGAAGCAAACAATAAACAAATCATCCATTTTTTTCATGGGAACAGAAATTTTGCCTGCACAGCACCAATTCAAATTGTGTTTCAAGAGAATGATGACATGTTCGTCTGTTGAAGTTCTCTGAAATGAGTCAATAACTTCTAACTTTGATGCTTCAGAGATTTTTGGAATAGCCCTATTCCATTGTCTTCTGAAGTTTTAAATTTCAAGATAATAGTAACTACAGCAAAGAATTAGGATCTTGTAGTATAACGCTCTTGTACAGAAACATTAAGGTTAAACAGAAATGGCACTTCTTCCAGAAGGTGGGAACACATGAACTTCAGAGGGCAAAAGCCTATATGACACATAAATGGATAAGATAAACATGATTTCAAAACTATCTCTGCCCGCACAGATTCCAGCAGCTGTAATTATTCCTTTATCACCAATGACTGAAAATTTTGTGGCCATAATGAAAAATGTCAAATATTTACTTTCTTGTTGGTAATTACTGTTGTACTCCCAGTAAGGTAAGATTAGAGTACACAAAACCACTCTGGCATTAGAGTACACAAAACCACTCTGGCTCTACTTCATCCCTCCACTGGGGAATCATTAGGTTATATTTTTATATAACCTAATAATTTTTAGAGAAAATATTTTTACAGCAGTGAAGTAGCATCAGTGTATGTGACAGTGCTCTTCCAGTTCTTAATTGCTTTCTAAATCAGGTACATCAGTGTAAACACAGAGCAGAAAGAGATCACTAACCTGAAATCAGTCATCCACTAGCATAATCAACCATATGATTTCTCAAATACCTTATCAGACACTAGACTCTCTCTCAAACATGTCAAGTCCATCTGACAACTACTACGTCTGGCCCTCCATCACCTTCTGAGAAATCACTTCCTGAACCTTCTTGTGATGGTTAATATCATTCTTTTTCTAGTCGAATATTATTCTTGGCCAGGAAAAACCCTTTATTTCAGCAGCATTGTTCATCAGCTCAAATGGCTCCTCTCCTCTTGCATTTACTTCTCTGATGTACTTAGTGGCATCAATCACATTCACTCTAAGCTTTTATCTTAGAGCCTGGATCTAGGATTAGTCCCCAGTCAACCTACCTGTTTTTCTCTGTCTTTGTTCAAAATTGCTTGAATATGAATGGTGCAATACTCTACATGAGGACTTGAGCAATGGCTTCTTCAAATTAATGCCTTTAAAATAACTTGCCTGACACTTCCTAGGATGACAACTGCACTTTTACACTACTACTCATACCATGTTAATGAACACTAGGCCTAAGACTATCTTTTTCTTTCACTGCCACATTATAAAATCATGAAATATTTTCTGGTTACTAAACATAAAGATGTCCAGCTTTACACTGCCATTGCTAAATTTCATCCTTGTGTAGTTATTCCATCTCTCAGTCATTAAGTGTTTTTTCTATTTTACCCTTCAGTCCTCTTCACTGATGGGGCTTTCTGAATGTTTGTATTTCTTTGTTCTTCCTGTTCCAACATCCTAATTTGCTAATATTATCAGCCCCAAGGTCATGAGGAATTTCTGTAGATATCCCCTGTAACTCACCTTCTCTCAAATCTGTTTTTGCCTCTCCATCAGCCGGTTCCCTATGCCACCTTCCTTTTCTAATTTTGATCCCCGTTTCCTTCAGGTTAAAAAACCACATAGCACCATAATTTCACAAAATCTAACTGGATTGAAACTTCCATTCTCCATTTTTCTAGAATATATATTATGTAATGAAGAAAGCCATCACATAGACTGATCTAGATCACTACTGGCATATTGACTGACAAATGCATACTGAATTCCATCCATTTCTGCCATTTATTTCTGTGCCTTCAATTATTCATTCTTTCAAAAGTCATTCTAAAAAATATAAATATAAACCACCCAATCAAAAAATTCTGGCCTAACACAGCAGCCTGATTATAAATCTTTCACTGAATTTGGAGTTTCAGATTTCTAAAAACAGAGTCAGAATTTCAGTTTTCCAATTATTCTGTACGGAAAATATCCAATCTCTTGTAAATCAAGTACATTAAGTTCAAACTAGACAAATTATTTTTGTTATCTTTCAGGTAGTCTTAATTTTCCACTTCCTACCTTTTTTCTTACAGCAGTTCCACTCCTCTTTTATCTATACAGATAAAGAACATTTAGCATTTGTTTTAAATTCCTTAGTACAGCCTAACTGCTGGGCCTTAGGTTGTGCTGCTGCTTAGATGAAAGCATTAAAATTCTATTCAGGTGAGCACTAATTCTTTGTTCTTCTGCCACAGCTAAACGAAAGAATTAATTTTGGTAGCTCAGAGGGTTCAAGAGCAAAAGCCAATAAAACAAAGTTACTTGTCATCTTTGTGTGTAAGATGCAGGCTATCTCCGATATAGATATAGATATAGCTATAGATGTAGATATAGCTATAGATGTAGATATAGCTATAGATATAGAGATAGATATAGATATATAGATCTCTCTATAGCCTGTAAATGGTATAACATTGTACAAATACCCTTACTCTGACATAATGATAGTTTCGCATTACATATCAATGGAGTTCACCTCACTTAACAGAATTAATAAAATCAGGTTAAACTTTTGGAATTAAAACTATGACAAGCTAGACCAGGTAAAGCAAGTATAACTGAAAAACTATTTTCTGTGAGTTTAGCTTTTGCCAAAAGCCAAAAGTTTAGAAGAAAGGGGGCACTGACACTAAAGCTGGCATATATGAATGTACAGCACCAGTGCGGAGGGATCAGAAGAGAAGGGTGATGCTCCTACTTCAGCAAACAGCACTAAACTGGGATTCCTAATGAGCAAACACTGGGTCTTGCAGGTGAGCAAAACTATGGTCACATTTATGTGTTTGTACCACTGGTGCTCATCAGTGATAGTGCCAACAGTGTGGTGACAAGAAAAGCATTAGGATGCAGCTATGATTGCATAAAGAGTCTTGAATGTTTAGGTTCAGATTTATGTAAAACATTTCTAAGTAACGTATTTTATTCATTTGCTCTTCTTTGCGTGTTCCCAGGGCTGGGGTAATAACATTGTCATTCGAAAACACTTTGAGTACTTGGAGGCTCCTCAAGATTTAGCTTACTTTATATACAGTAAAAACAAAAGTTGTTTTCAATTGCAGCACAGACAAAGGTTCTTCCCTCCTTCATCTGATCAGTCATCATTTCAACTCTGCCTCATGCTGTAGATGCAGTTAAAATATGTTTTCACAAGCACCTACTCTCTGCCAGGAGTGATAAGTCAACATACAAAATTATGCCATTGTCGAGTAATGACAGAATACCAAGTGATTGATATTGGTGCCTGGGACTTCAAGGTAACTGTAACGTGTATTCTAGTGCCAGACATTTCACATAACAAGTCCTTTCGAGATTATTAATAACTACAGGATTTTTTTAATGATGGCTGCTTAACAACAGATGGCAAAAGGGGCTGAATAATATTTTCTGTTACAGCCAACAAATTTATTGATGGCTTCACTAACATTGCAGTAGAAATGCAGAAAGAAAACAAAGATATTTAAAAATTCATCCCATTAATTATATTAATTTATACTTTCACAAAATCGTCTTGTAGATTTAACAGCATAACCAACTGCCAGGATTCTTTTTCAGAAAAGTATGTTTTATATTTCTAAAAAAACAGAATGACATTCCTAAAGAAAATACATGCTCCTTTTGAGGAAATGCATGTACCCTGAGGAACTCTCAATATTCAGAAAGGGCTGACAGAGTCCTCCTCAGTAACACGAGCTGAAACATGCAAACTCTGGGGCAAGAACCCCAAGGAACAACTCAACTCACACCAAGAACCAGAAGACATCATTCCACAGATTGTAATGGTTTGACAGAGTTATGCCTGACTTGAGCACAGTGTACGGAGAAATGATGCACAAAACCAGCCCTACTAGTCAGGAACTATACAGGCGTTTAGCATGCAGCCAAGCCAGAAATAATGGTATGTCTACCATCAACATGCACCCATAGGTAACTGCCCATAGGCTCAGGACTATTTTAAGTTATGCAGTTTGTTTCAGAGTTGATTCATGTCATGTTGATGATAAACAGCAAGCATGAAGCTGTGGGCATGCCCTAATGGTTTGCTGTGGTGGAATTTCTTCTCCATGTTGCTTCTTGCAAGCACAAAGACCTTGATTCTGTTCAGCTGCATAGATAGAGATCCTACGCCATTAGACAAACACAAGGCTAAACCATCTATCTGATGAAAATAATGGTTTTAGACTTTTACTGCTGTTTTTTACTTTTTGGTGAGTATTTTAAATGCAGAAACACTTCAATGAAGACAGATAATTTAACAAAATAAGGTAACTCCCATCTCCAGCAATACGCCCAATAAAATTGCATTTTATTAGGACCTGCAGTGACAGAAGGTCACAGTATCACTTTTTTCCTATGTAGTGGATTGACCCTGGCTGGATTCCAGACACCCACCAAGTCAGTCACTCACTCCCCTCCACAGCTGGACAGAGGAGAGAAAATATAACAAAGGGTTCATGAGTTAAGGACCAGGAGAGATCATTCACCAAATACCACCATGGGCATAACAGGCTCAAATTAGAGATATGAATTAGATTTACTATTAACAAAATCAGAGCAGGATAATGAGAAATAAAATAAAACCTTAAAAACACTTTCCCCTAACTCTTCCCTCCTTCCTAGCTTTACCTCTTCTTCCAGGAGTGCAAGGAGACAGGGAATGGGGGTTATGGTCAGCTCATCACCCGTGGTTTCACCCGCTGCTCAGGTAGAGGAGTAGTTCCCCTGCTCCACTGTGGAGTCTTGCCCACAGGAGACAGTTCTCCAAGAACTTCTGCAATGTGAGTCCATCTCACAAGCAATAGTTGTCCCCAAACTGCTGCAGTGTGGATCACTCTTCCACAGAGTGCAGTCCTTCAAGGACAGGCTACTCCAGAGTGGTCTCCTCTCTCCATGGGACTCCCACAGGGTCACAGCCTCCTCTCAGGCATTCACTTGCTCTGGCATGTGTCTCCTCCACACCAGGTCTGCATCTCTGTGGTCCTCCATGGGTTACAGGGGTACAGCTCTTTCACTATGGTCCTCACCATGGGCTGCAGAGGAATCTCAGCTCCAGTGCCTGGAGCACCTCCTCCCCCTCCTTCTCCACTGACCTTGGTGTCTGCATAGTTGTTCCTCTCACATATTCTCACCCTCGTCTTCTCTAGCCCCAAACTGCTCAACAACTTTTCTTTTTCTTTCTTCTTAAATATGTTATCACAGGAGTGTTACCACCATTTCTAACTAGCCCAGCCTTGACCAGCAGCCCATCCATCTTTGCAGCCTCAAGGGACTGGGTCTGCTGGACATGAATGAAGCTTCCAGCAGCTTCTCACAGAAGCCACCCCTGTAGCCCCCTGCTACCAAAAACCAGGCCATGCAAACCCAATACAATATCCCCACATTAAGTTGTTCTGAACAGAACTCATAGACACACAGCATATCTGTACTGGAGACTAGACATCTATTTTTAAGCTTGATGGGTTCTAAATACAGAAAAGCGGAAAAGAGCACTCTTGAGTTCAGAAAAGCAGTAATTCAACACTGATAAAGAAGTGAAACCCAAAAAAAGCCCAGTCCTGGGAAGATGAAGAAGTATAGACCTTGCCAGCCATTTCCCCAAAGGAAATACACTTAGTGATATAAATGCCAAAAAGTCTTGGGAAAATGGACAATTGTCGATAAACAACACCAAGTTAGGTGGGAGTGTTGATCTTCTTGAGAGTGAGAAGACTCTACAGGCCTGGACAGGCTGGATCCATGTACTGAGGCCAGTTGTATGAGACTCAACAATGTGAAGTGCCAGGTCTCTGCACCTGGGTCACAACAACCTCATATAAAGCTACAGGCTTGGGAATCAGTAGCTGGAAAGCTGCCTGGCAGAAAAGGACGTGGGGGTGCTTGTTGACAGGTGTCTGAACTTGAGCCAGCAGTGTGCCTATATGGCCAAGAAGGCCAATGGCATCCTGGCCTTTATCAGGAACAGCGCAGCCAGCAGGACATGGGAAATTATCGTCCCCCTGTATTTGAAACTGGTGAGGCTGTACCTTGAGTACTGTGTTCATTTTTGAGACCCTCACTACAAGATATTGAGGTACTCAAGCATACCCAGAGAAAGGCAACAAAACTGGGTGAAGGGACCAGAGCACGAGTCTTAGGAAGAGCAGCTAACAGGACTGGGGTTATTCAGACTGGAGTAATGGAGGTTATGGGGGGACCTTATCACTTTCTACAACTACCTGAAAGGAGGTTGTAACCAGATGGGGGTCAGACTCTTCTCACAAGTAACAAGTGACAGGATGAGATGAAATGGTCTCAAGTTGAGCCAGGGGAGGTTTCAATTGTGTATTAGGAAAAACTTCTTCACTGAAAGCATGGTCAGGCATCGGAACAAGCTGCCCAGGGAAGTGATGGAATGACCACTCTGGAAGTGTTCAAAAACATGTGGCACTTGGGCATGTGGTTTAGTGGTGAACTTGGCGATGCCGGGTTAACAGTTGGTCTTGTTACTCTTAGAGATCTTTTTCAGCCTGAACTATTCAGCTATCTGGAAAAAGGACAGGAAATATTTAAGTTAACCCTGCAGACCTTCTCAGCTTCATTAGTCTTCACTCCTTATGCTTCTTTTTTTTCTGCTGTTATTCTCTCTGTTATTTATCTCTAGTCCTGTATTCTTTCCTTTACTGAACTTAAAAACAGAGGAAAAAAATAGAGTAAGACCAGTACCTTACCTGATTTTAATAAAACAGTTGTTATTCTGCAAAATAGACACTATTGCTCAAGACACTAACCTTTATGTTGCAAAAACTTCTGAAAATTTAAATATAGTCAAGGGATATAACAAGTTAATGTCAAGTTATAAAAATTAGTTGTATCATAAAAAAATTATGTGTAGATTCAATATATTCTTACATTTTTAGAATTATGCAGCAACTTGTAGTTCAAAAGTAATGTGTTTGTCACTTTATTCCTATATAATGGATAAGCTGAAATACAATGACCTTAAACCTACCTCAGCCTTATCTGTGCTATAAAGAAAAAAAGCAGGAGGGTAACACACAAGAAAGTTGAATAGAGATACACTTCCTGACACCAAACAAGCAGAGATTCTGCCATCCCCTGGGATCGTTATTCAGTTGCCCATCTGGCCCCAGCTCCCGCAGAGCTTTCAGAAATCCTGCAAGAAGCACGTAACTTCAAATCTGCAGTTCCCACTTATGGTTCTGGAGCAGAGGGTTTATTACACCAGTAATAAACTCCTAGAAACCAGAGAGCTCCTGATGAAACAAATTAATGTAAACAGCAAGTCAGTACTATCATTTCTTGTAGGCAGTTTAGCAGCAACAACACACTCCTAAAAGAAGAAACTGCTCTTCTTACTCATGAGGTACAGACAATCCGAGGAGCCAAATGTGGTTTTGTGGATTTACAGGTTCCTCTAAAGGACACAGGAGTACCCGTAGAGCATGGCAAGTCTTTAGCAGACAAGCAGGCACCCTAAAATGGTCCCCATTCCATCACATGCACAGTTAACATCTCTCTCAGCTGTCCCACATTGTTCAACTTCCTAAAGAAAGTCTGTTCATTTTTATAGCATGATATTTAAGGAAACAGACTTCAATAGAATTGTCATTATTCTGCTTTGAATCTTTCCTGAAGAAGAGATTCCACAAACACTTCCTTAGATGTTAAATAATGTAATATTATAAATGATAATCACAAAGGGAGTAGCAGAGCTGAGATAACTTTCCATGTCTCTCCATAAGAAGGCAACAGGTTTTTGTGTCAGGAAGTCAGTACACCCTGCCAAAAATACAGGCAATAGTGGTTTTTCCTTTTATATCTACAACAGACCTTTACCAAATTAAACATATCAAGGCTACCCCATCTTCTCTTCCACTCCTAGCCTTCAGATGTCTTTTACTTGAAAATTTAAGGGAAATACTTGAAGCAGTACAACCACTTCATTTCTTCCCTTACTGTCTCCACACATCCATTAGAATATATAAATATTTGAGAATTTTCCAGCATCAGGATGTGCCATTTTTGCTAACTACGTTTAGAAGGGGTAGGTAAAACAAATTTGAAGCAATAGCTACCATCTTTCTGGTTTTAGTAAGACCACAAATTTATGAGAAGGTCCTACTTAGGTAGGGAAGGGTAAATCACCAGTCACTAAGCATACCTATCATGGAACTGGGGTGGTACTTTCATCAGAACAAGAGCAAGATGTGTAGTCACATGAAACAACTCCCATTAAGGTTTCATGGGTAGGCTGAACGCCCTCAAAAGTCAGACAAACATGTTAAAAAGACATGACCTGCAGCTGGCCATTTTTCAAATAACCTCATCTGGCCCTCCACCATGACTTTCAGGCCCTTGCAGTGTGCACAGCTGTATCCCACCTGCTTTGGGCATCCTGTGAGCGGCCCCACCAGATGTAGGGCCACTCGAGATCAGAGCTTTGAATGGAAAAAGAGCAGCTATGGAAACAGGGCCTGAAATATTCCAAGCTCCCATGTTCAAGGCTCCCAACTGTCCCTATGTTTGGCATCACCTACATCTTGCTGTGACCCTCCTCTTCACTTGTAGGCAGGTGGCTCAAATCCAGATACACACAGGGGTAGTAAAGTCAATAATTCAGCAAGTTGTTAAAGTCCATGGTTGTCACACTCATTTTTTGGTTTGCATCTCACTAATCTATGCCTAAGTGTTCACTTGAATGTGGATGAATATAAGAGCATGTTTACTTTTCAAAGTCTGTTATTGTTTGCTGACTTTTAATGCATCCATCCATTTTCCTTGTGTTCACTTATAAAATTGTAACTCATCCCCAGGAGTACAGGAAAACAGTAAGCATCCAACAAGAATCTATCTTGTATTTTTGTGTGTCTGAAATCTCAACAGCTAAGTCTTTGCAGCAGCTTATCGTAGGGATAGCAGGACAGACAGTACAAGGCCAAATCCATACAGTTTGCTGTACAGAAAATCTTTCAATTTACATGTGGAATAGATTTGATAGGGGAGACACTGAGAAGTAACAAATAAGGAAAAATTATGATGTAATTTCGGGGAGCCCCTTTCCTGATCATAAGCTCTTATTATGAATTTTTCTCACAGACCACTGCATAATATAATGTATAATAATAATTTATTTGGCCAAATATGAAAAGATGAGCATGTAATGGAAAATTAGAAAGCAAAGTGATTAAATTAGAAAACAGAATATGTAATTAATAAATGACGAGAAAATATTAGAGACAAGATGAGAAAGGAATACATATTTTTGTTTAGTTCCCAATATTTTTATGATTAAAATTATGGAAAAAGCTAGATTATGGCTTGGGTAATAAAAAAGAAAGAGGTCACTAAATTGATACCCAAGCTCCAATGACAGACTGCTATAACTTTAGAAAGATTGATAAATTCGTTTTCTCAGTTAAGTACACCACTACATTAAAATGTAACTAGCTAGAAAGGATGCCTAGTAACATAACAAGAAGAAAGCTCAACAAAAGAAAGAAAAATGTTAAAACGAAAAAACACTTGGAAGAATTTTATGCCTTGATATGGATAAATATTAGGGCATGACAGCAAATCCAGGTGCAGCAGGTGTAATGCCTCCAGTGGGAATTCCCTCATAATAGCTTGCAGAAACAGGTCTTAGTTTGCCAAAGGGACTGGGTACTTCACTGCAGAATACTTTCCTTATTCACCTTTAAATGAAACAGATCCAAGAACTGCAGCCCAGGCTCCAGAGGACAGGACCTCTCCTTAGAAACCATCACCAAATGAGCAGGTAGGTGGTAGTGAAGTGCAGTCTGGTCCAGGGTGGAGATGAATGCCCTCTCCACTAGGGACTGCCAAATCCAAATCAGCCCACTTCTGGGAATGGTGCAGTGTGGGGAACCTTGTACCATGGCCTCCCATCTCTCCTTAGCCTATAGATGAGAAAGAGGAGATTTTCCACATTTGTCAGGCTTTTCATCTTCATGGCCATAAAAAAAAAAAAAAAAGAATGGACCAAGAGTGGTCAGAGTAGCTCCTGAGGAGCTGCATGGAGACATTGTAAAGAAAGTGACTGAGTGCGTGCAACAGGTGAGAAGACTCCTTTAACCTGTAAGCTTTGTAAGATGTGTGTGGTTAAAGTATTAGCAGAAGAGCAGGGAAATCGCTTTGAACAGATAATTAATTCATTTAAACTCTGCTCCAGATCAAGAAAACTGTTGTGAAATTCCAGTCAATATGAAACATTTAACAATATAAACAAAAATTTCTCATAAGTCAAGGATATGTTAATTCTAAAGCAGAAAATTTTCATGTCCGTTAAAAAGTCAAGTCCACTGTATTTTTGGAAGAACAACACAGGTCGAAAAGCCAAATGCTTCCTTCTGTGGTTAAGGAAAAGTTCATTTTCCCAAAAAACATTTTTATTTAGCTAAAGAATTTAAAAAAGCAAAACAAAAAATAACCTAATTATTCACATAACTTTAACCAGAAAGAAAGGTTTTCAAAGGTGTCAGCAGCAGAATATGAGAGATCTGAACTCAATAAGTAGGAGTCAGAATATGGAATTAGTGTGAAAAAGAGCTAGCTTTGTCATAGTTCACACAATCTCATTAGAAAGACATATTCCCTAACAAAACTTGGTTTACTCCTGCTTTATATTTGTCAGGTTAGAGTCTGTGAAATTTGGTGGTCTCCCCAGTACATGTAGCACATAAAGATCAAATCATTTAATAAAGGCATGAAAGCCTGTAATTCAGACTTAAATATTATTTAGGCTAAATTATTCAAATTATTATGTTCAAAAAGCAATAATAATTACGATGTCTTGGTGATGGAACAAGAAATTCAAAAATACTTCTGCAGCATGTATGAACACATGCTAGTTTTTTCATGCACAGGACAGATGAGGAATGTTTATATAATTTACTTTCCTTTTAGTTTTAAAATCACTCTCACAGCTCAACAAGACCAGTCTTCAAAAGCTTGTGTAACGGTGAGAGAAATACTGGTTTGACATCTATGTTAAAGTAGAGGACTAATTCTGTAATGATCCTGAGTCCAATCATTGCAACAAGTGAACAAGTACTAATGAGTATTACCTTCTTAGTAAGGTGCAATTAGAAGAGCAGAAAGAAGAATATGAAAATAACATTCACTAGAAATACATAAATGGACACAATGAAATATAAAGGGGAGGAATAATGCCTTTCGTTGTTACAAGGCTGCATCCACCCTCTCAGAAAAGCCTATGTGAGTACACATGAAAGCTTCAGTTTCTAGGAAAGCTGCATTTTGGTTTGCAGTTGTTATAGTAGGAGTATCTCCACAGCCCAAAGCTGTCTCAAACAGCTGTATTTGACAGCACTGAGCTTACTTGAGTAAGCCTCTAAAAATCCCAACTCTCAAGCAACTTCTACAATATCACTACTTTCAGAAAAGTAGTACTTAAAAACATCACAGAGAGAACACTCGGACTGGCCCTATTAAAAAGCTGCTGTGTCTGACAGCTATCACTGAAAGAGATGGCCAGAAAGGTCAGTAGTTATTTGGTATTAGAAATGCTCACAGAAATATCTTGACACATTATGTCTTCAAAACCCCAGAAGACTTCATCTGAGAACCTTTCCCATGCAAAAAGAGATACGTGTGCCCAGGGTGCATGTTTCCAAGAACTGACTATAAAACACTATAATGAGCAACAGAAGCAAAAGCGTAACAGGAAACTAAGATGTTCTTTAGGAATGTGGAAATAAATGGGGCTTTACACAATAACAATGATACAACTGCTCTTTTTTACACATCAGCTTTCCATTATAAACATTTAAGTAAGAGGCAAACAGCTCAGAGAAAAGCAAAAATCAACATGGTCTGACGAAGAGAGGAACAAGGAGCCCATGCCTTCTCTTACTGCAACCCAGATAGTCCAATAACAGAGCTGTGGTAACTGTATATCATGAGGGCTGCAGGTAGATTCACAAAAGCTACCTTTGGCATAATGACCATAACTATCCACAACCAGTGAGAAGGAGGAGGTTCCTCCTGAGGACAAAGAGGAGCAGGAGGAGAAACTTAATGCAGCTCTTGATGGAAAACAAGCTATCAAAGAACCAGCAGTTTGCCCTTGTGGCCAAGAAGGCCAATGGCATCTTGAGGTGCATTAGGAAGAGCATTGCCAGCAGGTTGAGGGAGGTGATCCTGCCTCTCTACTCAGCCCTGGTGAGGCCACATCTCAAGTGCTGTGTCCAGTTCTGGCCTTCTCAGGTCCTGATGCGGGTCCAGTGGCAGGCAACAAAGATGATTAAGGGATTGGACCATCTCTCTTACAACAATAGGGTGAGGGAGCTGAGCCTGTTCAGAGTTGAGAACAGATGACTGAGAGGGCACCTCATTAATGTATATAAGCATCTGAAGGGAGGGTGTCAAGAGAATGGAACTCTTCTTGGTGATACCAAGCAATAGGGCAAAAGGCAACAGGCAGAAACTGATGGACAGGAAGTTCTGCTTGAATACGAGGTGTGGTGGTGACCATGCACTGGAATAGATTGCCCAGAGAGGTTGGGGAGTCTTCCTCACTGGAGATATTCAAGAACTGTCTGGATGCAATGCTGTACGATGTGTTTTAGGATAACCATGCTTGAGCAGGGAGGCTGGACAAGATGACCTACTGTGGCTCTTTCCAGCCCTACCCATTCTGTGACTCTGTAGCTCTTCAAAACATTCTCTATATGCTCTCCTCCTGCTGATTTTAGTTGGAGACATGGAAGGCTTCCCTTTCCTTCATAGTTTATCAGACACTTCTTACTGGCTTCAGATTTCTATTTCATCTCAGGCTAAATTTTGCTGCAACTTTTAAGTAAATCACAGAGAAGTTTTCTATAACCACACTTGGAACATGGAGGCAAGCAAAGATCAAAACATGTTCAGCAGCTTTTTTCTGCCAGAAACCCCTTTAAGCAGAAAACTCCACAAACACGAGGGTGAGTGTAGAACATTCCCTGAGGCAAGACTTAGGATCTACTGAGAGCAATTGTATTTCAGAGATTGCATCCCACACTAGTGTTTCCATTTTCCTCTTTCTGCACCTCAGAGTACAGCTACAGTTCAGCTACAACTTCCACAAATTGGAATCCTCTCCTCTAATACTGACAGCAATATTAAAGGAGAATCTCTTAGATCCTCTCCCTCCCCCAAAAAACTAGGTGGTATTCAAAGGGAGACAAGGAAAAAAGCAACTCGGAGAAAAAATGTGAGTATTGCTCAGAAAAATACCAGCCTGTCTTAAGAAAGCACTATGTTTCTCTAGTTCCTGTACATCAAACCCTAACTCCCTCTGTGTGTGTTTTCATGCTACAGCAGATCTACCTGAACTACCTTTTAATTTGGGTACTAGTCAAGTCCAGCTGCAATTATATACTTCTCCCAAAACAGGCTCTAAATTCACTCAAGAGGTAGGAGAAATTATTCTGTTCTCAATGCAGCATATGCATGGCTAAACCCAAGACACCAAGAGCGTGGTGTTGGTGGTAATGCTATTCAAGATCATTACCAGTGATTTGGATTATTAGATGCAACCATCCTTTCTGAGTATGTGGATGACATCAGATTTGGGGGAGTAGGAGACACGGCCATGAGTTTGGAATGCATGGCTTACAAATGTTCCTTTCAATCAAAATTCTTCTGTGAGGCTGGGACACACAGACCAACACAGTGAGAGGAGCTTCTAATTCTAGTTGTGGCAGCCACCATCAACATAGCTGCTATTTCCTGGCAAAATGAGAGTTGTCTGGACAAGCTACACCTAGCCTCTGACTTGTTTGCTATGTTGCAATTCCGTTTCACATAAGCACACTAATTGCATGATCTGGACATGTGGGAAACACTAGTTCTGTGCCTAATGACACTGGAAAAATTGGCTGGCATATGGCACCATAAAGGCTGATCCCAGCAGCATCAGAGTGCTATTTGGTACCTCCCAGAATTGGGTGTTGGCAAAAAGTAGAAATGATTGCTTTCAGAATACCATTTGTCTAAGTAGCAAGCCTTAGGACTCTTCTGAGCATGAAACGTCCACAGCTGCACAACATTTATTCAATAGGAACTCTTTAATCTTTCACAGCCTCTGTAAATTATTTGGTACAGACAATTAAAAAGAGGTCAGCAACAGCAACACAGTCTGTAAAGGTGGAGAAACCGATCTGTAATCATAACACTATTTTTGTGAGAAAGGAGGATTCATAAAATGTAACAAATTTAACTCAGCAAATGTATTTTTGATCTTTTGATGTTATAAGCTGAAGTGAATCATCCAAGAGCATATATGTTGCTCACAAAATACTAAATTTGAGAAACATTCACTGTAACAAAGTATGCTAAGACACTAGTGTAAAATCATCTAGTCTGAATAAAGCATGGAAGAATATGACATAGTGTTGACAAAACATTATATAAACAACCCATCAAAAGAAATGCATGTTAATTTGCAGAATATACTGCAATGTATCATTTACAAATAATTTGTTAAAAAAATCTCTCTTTTGCTACATCACATTCCAGAAGTCAAGAAAAGAGGAAAAAGCATGGATTAAATCCCACTACAATACATATTTAAATGTGTAATGCAGAGTAAATGCTAAGATTTTTCAGAGGCTTTTCAATATCCTTTTTTTCCTCAATACAATATAGACAGACAAACAAGTTTACAACGACAGCATATATTGCTTTGCATGATAATTCAGAATACAGAAAGACTAAGCCCATGTTCAGAACTATTATCTTTTTTTCCCAGGTGGCATTATTTTCACAATTCCAGAAAGCACTATGTAATAAGCTGTATTGTTAATTCACTGCATGGCTAATGAACACTCATTCTTGTCTGAAAGCAAAACTAAGAAAGATAGAAAATCAAATTAAGGAAAGAAAATTGTGTACCTAAGGTGACAAGAGCCTGCGACTAATCTGAACCTAGGTCAGCCTTTTCCCTCTTGGGTCTCTAGGGAAGAATCCACACTAGAAAGCACCTAATACATTTGCAGTGATAATGTTTATTATAAGCATGGCTGTAGTTTTTTCCCCAACTGTAACTACTTCTATTATCTGTGGTAAAGCCACGGAAACAACAGCTAACTACCACACGTGCTTTGCAGAATACTAGACACGGGGGTTGAAGACGTACAGACATAACCTTTTAGGTAAACGGCAGGCAACAAAAAGACCATCACAACAATGCAGCTTTTCACCAACCTGTTCAGCAGGTCTACTCTTCAACAAACATGACTGATGCTCAGCTAGCTTTCCAAGCTGCATGTGTTTACACCCATCTCTCAGAAAAATGAGCTGTGGTCAGGTGTGACGGGAAGATTCTGGGCACAAAAGACTGATGCCAAGGAGAGAATGGTAGGCTGTGGTCCTAACCTTCCCAGTGACATCTGCTCACCACAACACTCCTGCTCTCTGCCAGCTCTGCAATGCCATGTCTATTCACACTTTACACCATTCACCTATTGGCACATGCATAGCCAATAATTTTGGCATCCATGACTGAAGACTTTTCCTTGCAGAAGAAACTGCAGAAAAATTTTTGGAACAGATACTTTTCTTTATTTGTAGATATTATTTTATGGCTCTCACCAGATTTTTTGGTCACTGAGCTTTAATGATTACATGTCTTAAGGGGGAAATTTAAATGCAATACTTCTGTCAGCAAGCATGCTTGGCTTTTATCTTAGCTGAAAACATATAGTGATATGACTTTTGATAAATATTTATTATATCTGATGATTATCACACTAGCATCTTTTTTATATCCATGAAATAAATCAGAAACATCTCGCCATTACTCAATAGTTGCCAGCTGAAATGGATAACTAGAATAAAAGCACAACAGTAAAATGAGAAATTAATGGCACAAGGTAGAAAAGAGCTAAGCAGCTACACAGGCAACTACGAATTCAAAAGTTTACCACCATAGGTGTTGAGCTTGTGATGGGACACCCTCCCTTTTCGGCCGAGGGAAAGAGTAGAGGAGGTTGCTCTTTTACTAAAGTCCTTTCTTTCATAGTTCCATAGTTTTCTGAAGGTAGAGTTCGAAGGGGATACATGATAACAGCAGCAGGCTAAACAGCTTCTTTTTTCTCTCTTCTAAACTTACAGAAGTGTGGATTATATTTGTTAATTGACCAATCAAATTAACACACGATTCTAGTTTTTCTTTGCTTAACCTATCCTGGTTTCTGATGGTCGTAAATCTTGCATAAGTATTACATAGGTATTACACAGATTTGTGTATATAGTTTCTATCAGCTCTTATTGTTTATTAGAACACTCTATCTAAAAAATGTGAATAGTATAGTTCCATCTATGTTTTGTCTAATGTAAAGAAATTCTGTGAAAACGTAACACTGCTGCAGTACAAACTGTGTTTAAGGTCTCTTTGCTGCAGCTTTTCAGTGTTTAAAGCACTTAGCATATCTTTCTACTAAAAGTTAAAAATCTATATTTCTATTTCACTTTGGTGTGACTTCATGTATCTCCACTTACCCAAAGGTTTTAATTCAACTCCTGTGCTTTGGCTTTCCTCTGGGCCTAGGTCCAGAGGAACTCTCACTCCAACACATAGCCGATGTTAAATCAGTCAAACTGTAACCATTTGACTAGATTAATAGTAATTTTTCAATTTACTTGATTAAAACTAGTAGATATGAATTGTCGCAGTCTGAGGTTTCCTGTGTTGGCAAGGCACGCAGCAGCCTTCCCAGAGAGCTCTCCAGGGTGATCTTGGGGAGAGCAGCTAACCCTTCCGGGCTGCCCGTGCTGTCCCGGCTAGCTGTCTGCTCCACAACACAGTGGCGATAAAGGAGGCAAGAAGGCTCCCCACATGGGGACTTCACAGGATCTCCCTTACATGGTTCCCAAAGGCAGAGATGGAGCACATGGCGTAATCCTGGGGTTTTATCTGGGGATGAGGGGGGCGGAGAGAGTACATGGACTAATGGTCTCAGGGCAGAGGGGTGGTACATGGGCGGAGTTGAGGCACAGGGAACCAATAGGAAAAACCCAAGGGAGTGGTTAGGACTAGGGGCAGGGAAGGGAGAGCTATGTGGAAAGGCCAGGCAATTTGGTAAGAAAAGGAATGGAGAAATACAATACCACAATGAATCCTTATTTATTGGGTGAAAAAAAGGCAGTGCTCAGGCCTGAATCCTGGCTTGGTTCATGAGTTAGAGATGTGGCCAAGAGAGTTCATCATGTGTCTAGCCAGAACATACTAGTTCAGCCACTAAAAAAAAACTCCTCTAGGAGAGACAACTCCTTCCAATATTTCAAGTCTCCTGGTGGTAGGCAGCTATTCCTAATAGCATCCAATTCCCTTTTCCTAGCAATCAGTGACTGAATCAGTGGCAGTTTTATCTGCAATGTTTTTCACTCTCAAACCCAAAAGTTTAAAACCTATTTCTATCAAAAAGTTGGAATAAGGCAGTGCCTAATGTATGATTACTATAATGCAAAACATCTGCAACTGATTTCTCAGCCCATGTAAAATAGCTAAACTCCACTGAAGTTTACTGAGATATATTGTCAGATTTATAGAAGCAAAGGATCTGGAACAATACACTGATTTCTTTTTGACTGAGTGAAGCTAGTCACTCTCAGCTCTGTCAGCTACCTTCAAATATTTTAATTAACATTTTTCTAAGTGTGGATGGGTGAGGGAGCTGTGTAAATTATGGGTTGTCAGTTGATTTCTGCCAGCTTAAATCTGGTTCAGTGTGGGAATTGACAGCAGGTCAGCAAGCCTGTCTGGCTCTGACGTTGATCTCAGCACAATTTCTTCGTACCCTTGAGAAACTTAGTGTCAACAGAAGCAAGAAACCAAAACAGCAGAGCTGCAGCTGTTTTTCTAAATGCTTAGAATGCTTAGGAGGCCTATGTTACCGGTAACTAAGAATAGTGTATTGTAGCTAAATGATAGCAAATGAATCTATTGTAGTAGTTAAGCAGCCAGTGGATGAGTAACATGAATGATAAACATAGCAAAGTCTATAAAATGTCTCAGGAGTTTTGAATAAAGATCCTTTTGCTTGAAACTATACCTGGGGTAATACTGTGTGTCGTGCCCACCTCAACAGCAACAGTTCAGTTCACGTGAAACACTTGTTTTGATGTTTCCTAACAGCCCTTCATAAACCTTAGATAATAACCATTCATTTTTTCATTCCTGATTCTTCTTCTTCAAGATAGGATCTGTGCTGTATGCTGTACCTCAGGACTAAATACCTAAAATCATGACTACATGGGAATGCCAAGTGACATACCAGTTTTCTCTTAGTGTTTCCCAGGCAAACCACATCTGCCAAATGGACATAAGAAAAATTATTTCATATTTAGCTTCTAGCCACTCTGCAGTCAAGATCCAGCTGATGTGAAAATGTGCCATGGTTACATATATAAACCATGAACTGAGTATTCATATTCATATTCACTTCTGCATACTGTTCACTAATCCTTCAGAACAAAAATAAAGAGAATCCAGGTGGACCTCCATGCTCACCTGTCACAGTCCTAGCAACGCATGTTCAGGTAAGTGCAGTTTAACTACACTATTACTATGTAGAACAGATTCCCCAGTTTAAATGCCACCATTAGTACTGGGTATAATTAACAGTTTTAAGCTCCTCTGTATTTAGGGTATGCTGAGTGGTCCTAGCAGGGAAAACTCTCAACCTTTCTTCTTCTACTAGAGAAGGAGCTAAGAGACACATTTCCAAACACATTATTGAATAAAGGAAAAGCCTACACACCAGCTTGCAATTGCGAATTTCCTTCACTAATTAAAGCAGCAACATCAGCACTGCTGAGTCAGAGCACCAGATTAATTCTAGAAATTCTCTGTGTAACAGCCTGCAGCAACAAAGAAGATCACAGCCAAAGTTACTATGGCACTCATTCTGGACAGGGCTCTTAAAAAAACCATGAGTAGCTGTTCTGATCTATACTTTCCTTTCTGTTCACCTCCAAACCTGCTGGCCAGGGTATGTGGGAGATGGAAATCTGAATTTGTCAGCCACCTGTATCAAACCCAAAAAGGAGGTGTAGTTTTTATTACCTGGTCTCTTCACTCCTGTAAGCTTGAAGTGGAACAAGCAGACACTAAGCTCACAATGCATCCTTAAGGAATTGCTCTGCACATGCTGCCAAAGCTGATGAAGGATAGAAACTCTGTCCTTTTTCCAGAGAGGATGTAATTCTCTGTACAGGTGCAGAGAAGACCAAGAACACCAGCCAAGCAGCTTGAGAGACACAGGAGAGGTAAAGGGACATTGATGAAGAAAGCTGACCTCTAGCACACATCTAAGACAAAACAGTCCCATCAACTAGCAACTCAGAGACCCTACCATGGAAATGTGATATGCAAGGGAGCAGATGGCCTCTTCTTTGTCCCATTCTGACACACAGACTTTTTTAAACCTGCAGTCAGGGACCTCCATGCTAACTACGCCTAAAGCCCTTTTCATCCAAAATCACCCTTATGTGGCCAGTATTCAAATTAGACCAACTGTCTGGAAGGTTTTCTAGTTTTCTGGTCTTCAAAAACCATGAGTGTGTTTTATGACACCAGTCACTGCTTGTTAGCCTTAGAATTCTAAGTTATATTTCAACATTTTGCTGTAGGTTTTAAGCTTTTTGCCTTTTTTTTTTTTTCCCTCAAGTAGGTGCTAAAACCTTGGTCTTTCTCAGAGATTTCTCTCATAACCACACCACTGTAGGTTCTGGGGCTTTCAGACAAACTGAATCAATTCTTTCACAAGTTCCAGCAAGACATGTGAGTTCATAATCAGTTATGATAGCAAATCTACTTACCAGTCTGTCTACGAACATTTACCTCCAAAGAGTTACGCATATACACTTCAGGAATGATTTCACATCACCCATATCTGAACAAATCATAAACTCTTCATTGGCAGTTATTAATAAGAAGGGCTCTGAGCTGCAATTATACATTACACTACAAATCTTCAGGATTTACCAATATTAGAAAGGAGAAATTTGCCTATATATACATGTTATGAAACACTATTCACAAATTAAGTTAAACTAGGAGACTGAAAAGTTACAGCAACGTTTCTATGGCTGAAGACATGCTTTTCTTGTGGTGGATGTGACAGGTAATGTTTGAAGGAGTGAAATGAATGGTGATGGTACTACCAATCTGTTTCAGTACCTTTGTGCTGGTCTTGGTTTTGCTAATGATGACAACAGCTCCTGCTCCAAAAGTCAAGAGCAGAATGTAGAGAAATAAATTAACTATGCGGGTCTATTAAGAAGGAGAAACTCAGACTAGAAGAGCTACAAATTCTTACATGCTGCCAGATCAATGCACACCATAGGAAATACCATCTGGATGACAACAGAGTGTCCTTTCCATGGAAGTCCAGGACTCAGCTGCTTTCAAAGTTGCAATGCGAATTCACACAGAGTGGACAGTATGAGCCTTTCAGTTCATAAAAATAAGTTCTTCTCTGTTTTTATGGTGGTTCCTATAAACTCCACAAAGTTGGTCTGACAGCATGTGCTTAATAATTAGAATAGCTGACTACTACTACCAACCAGGACTTGTGCATTCTTGAGTCTCTTATCTCACAATAAGAATGAGATAAAGGCATGTGTCTCTTCCATACAGCAGTCTTCCTGACTTTGCGATGACACTCGACCATCGGTGTCCCATAAAATGAATACTGGGGCTCAGTCACCTGGGGTTTATGGTGTTCTTCAAAGCTTCTAGGTGAAAAGCACTACCATCAATGTTTTTCAGCTGTAGGACCTTAATACACAGTGCACACATCAGTATATACTCTATTGCTAAAAGTAATAAAAGTTAATAATTAAAGGAAGTCCATTTATATGCACAAATATTTAGGTTACAAATATTAGTGTTCTCTTAATATTATCTTTAAAGTCTTGCCATGAATCAAGAACAGCTTTTAGGATAGAGCAGTGAAACCCAGATGATGTGGCTCTTAGCTCTATACCATATTCAGCTGACCACTCTACATACACACACACCCAAAATGATGTATTTTATTTCTCTGTGAAGAAAGCTCTGAAAAGAAACTATTTATTTTACAATGCATCTTACAACTATGCTTTCTGTGTACATGATCCCTAAAGAGAGTGAGTAGAGACAAGAAGCTATGGTGCAATAATATCAAAAATCAAGAAGCTTATTTAGCATCATTTCATGAGAGACTCATTTTAGAATCTCAAAGTTTGGTATTTTCAAGAATGATCTTTGAGGAGTCTGTGATCTTTTTGTCCTGTGAATCTGATACTGGCAAAGATTTATAGCAAAGATAAGAAAATCTCAACAGAAGTTGTAGGATTAAAGGACATGTTTATTAATGACCTTTAAGAAAAATTAGAAGTAATTCTTGAATCTGCAAACTTGACATGAGATATATAAATCTATGGATATGATGTCATCAATGGCTTTGATCTGTCCTTGCACTTCTGTATACCAGTGAGAGAGACTAATCTGATTTTTATTTATGCCTCAACATATATTATACTCTTATATAAAGGCTGTACATGTGCTGACAGCTGTGTCCCGGGGAGGCTTTGCCTGGCAGCCAATCAGGGCAGAGAAAACTTCCACGACCGGGCTGTGAGGGACTCCTCACTTGCCAGTTAGACAGATACCCCGGATGCCCGGGAAATCGGGCTGGGGGAGGAGCCTTAACACACAAAAGCAGTTAACTGCAACACAACCCGAGCCATTTGCTTTGGGTTCTTTTTTGGAGGGAGAGGGGGCTCGCCTCTACGGCCAGCTCGGCCCCCTTGCTCCACTTCGTTTTTTTCTTCCCTGTGGTCCTGCTTTACTGCCTGTGCCTGCTTCACTCTGCTTCGCCGTTTCTGTGAACCAGCTCGTCACCACGACGACCTCGTTCGTGCTCCGCTGCCTCCCCGACGGGGCAAGCGCCGCCGCAGGCAGCTGCCTCCACTGTGTTTGCCGGCCGCCGCCGCTTGTACCCAGCCGTGATCGCTAACGCCGCTGTGTTTCCTGCACTGCCCGCCGCACCAACTTGCTATAGCACCAGCTCGTAATGACCAGCCTGTCGCCGCCGCTTGCATCTAGCTGTGACCGCCGCCGCCGCGTTCCCCGTGGCAACGAGCCCGGAGCACAACCCCGCGGCACCAAACCTGCAGCTGCCACCGCTCGCAGCCACCGCGCCGCGACTCTGAGAGACCGCAGCTGCTCCAGGAGCGCGCCTGTAACCACAGCAGCCTGTTCTTCGCCGGCGGAAGGGACACGCAGCCTGCTGCTCTGTAAAAATCGCGCCTAGCCCATCACGGGAGCTACGCAGCACGCAGGCACTGCTGAGCTGACGCCGACAAAGCGCTCAGAATTCCTGTGGTAACGCTGTCTCTGTCTTCTGTTTCTTTCCCTCTTTCTCTTTTTCCCTCTCTGCTCCTTTTTCTATTCCCCTTTAGTAATACTTACCGTTTTCCTATCAATAAATAGTTCCAGATATAATATTGCCACGTTTGCGCTCTATTTTTCACCCGAGAAATCTATCAAAAGAATCTCCCCCGACTCCCTTTATATAGCGGAACGGGACAACTAGCTGTAGGCAATAGCTTAAACACTGCCTATTGATGGGAAGAGAATAACTTTTAAATGCAAACTCTGCCTTTTTATTATTGTTTCAAATAAAATTCTTAGTGAAGAGTAAACAAAGCTTTTTTTAAAGTAGAGTAGTTAACCTCTGCGGGAATTGCCTTTCTCCAGTTGTCACAAACTGAAGAAAGAACTTCTATCCTAATATAGGTCAATGTCTGAATCTATCAAAAAATCTGTTTTCAAAGGTAGTCAGTGGCAGATGTCCACATGTATAAAACTCTCGTAATGGATATTCATGCCATAAACCACTCTTATTATGCCTACAGATATCATCTACAGTTAAGCTGTAAAACTCTGAAAAAGAATGAGATATGGTGTGTCTCCAAATTTCACCTCACTGAGCATTAACATGAAACTGCAACATCTGTATACATGCAGCCACTTCTATTACCCTTTCCCCATCCTTGCCCTTTTCCTGAGCCAGCCATGTCAGTGCAGCCATGTCCATGCCAGCTGTTACAGTGCTAGACAAGCTGGACAGGCTTTAGAAGGTCGTTTTTGAACACCTGTAGCACAACAGAACACGAATTGGATGTTGAGCATAGATGCTTCAGGCAACCCTTAAATGAGTCACATACTAATTTTATAAAACTGACTTGAGAGGAAAGTTTACTTATTTTTCACTTTCCTCCACATGCTTGTAATTTCTGCCCACAAAATGCATAAAAGTTTAAAAAAATTCATCTTGTCTAGTACATAAATAAAAACTTACATATTGAACTATTTTTTCTTTTGAAACATTTAAAAGTTTTAAAATTTCAGGGTTTGAGAAGAAAACCCCAAACTTAGCTGACAAGTTCTATAGAGTGGATGAGTGAAAATAGCACATACACATCAATGCACTACATGGCTTCCAATAGGTCATTCTCTCCAAGCAAACACTGAGGTTACCTAGCAACAACCCTTCTCCAATTTCAAGGAGAAGACAAGAAGAGTGGAAGGAGTTCAGTTCATAGATGACAGATGAGCTTTTCCTGGATCCTAGCCTTCTATCCACTCCTTTTTGTCTTAGGTTACAATGTAAGATGTAACCAAAAGTATGTATTCTATCACCATCTGTTGAAATCAGGTGGGGCAGGGTTCTTTATCTCTTCCGTGACACATCCCTGATAACTCCCTCTGGGAGATATCTTCTGTTAATGGGCCATCTAACCTCACTGCATGGCTCATGAAATTACATCATCCCGTATGAGATGCCCAGAGGGAGGAACCAAGCATTCCTACCGGGATATAATCAGAGGTTTGGAACACCACAAGCAAACTTACGTACTGGATTCCCAGAGGACAAGAGCTGCATAACCACCACTGGACCTTCAGAGGAGGACCAGACTCTTCTACAGGATCACCGCTTCAACAGAACCACTTCAAAGAGGACTGCAGCCACCACTTAATCGGATTGTTACCACCACCCTGCCCAGCAGGGTGCCAGGTCATACATATTCTGACTCTGTCAGGTTAAGCCAGTATTTCTGTATTATTGCCTTGTTACATATACTAGTATAGAACTCTTATTCCTATTTCTTATATAATTGCCTGAAAGCCCCTTATTTTCAAAATTATAATAATTTGGAGGGAAGTGGGTTACATTTTTCGTTCCAAGGGAGGCTCCTGCCTTCCTTAACAGACACCTGTCTTTCAAACCAAGACACCTTTCAAACATGAACAAATATTCTGCTAGACAGCTCAATTTGGAGGGGTTCCCTGCAACATGTGGGCCATCAAGGAAAAAACAGTGTCTGTGGGAACTGACAGCTGATCTGAAAGTCTCACAGATTTTGACTTGGACACAGTCACTGTGTACCCATGAGAATTCAGTTTGTACCCTTGGGAATTGTAACATCAACAGAAGCAAGAAACATAAACAACAGAAGGAGGATGGACACCTGCAGAAGGGAGTACAACTGGCTGATATGTAGCAAAAATGTACACTAGTTATAGACAACCAATAATATTGTATTGTAGTTGTAGTTAACCAATAGCAAATGGACATGTAAAACGAATGCTAAGAAATTGTAAAAAAGAGGCTACATGTTATTAAAGAAAAGGTTTTTTGCCCGGAGCAGTTGGTGTGTGTGTGTCTATGTGTCATGACCGTCTCAACAGCGACAAGTGCCTGAAGTAAAGAATCCCATCTCCCCCAGAGAGGGCTGAAATGTTTTCAAAGACCACTCCTTCAGCTGTCCATCTGTTATCAGACACTGTATGTCTAACTTGATCTCAGAACCATGAGCACAAAAGGACATGACAGACTCAAGCAGGTCACAAAGAGTGACATTTGCAACATTAAGAATGTGAGCTGAAGAGATTAATCAGCTGCTCCCAGCCCTGCAGCTCTACCTAGTAACTATTTCCATGCCAAAAAGAAGCAGTTCAGCCCTCTACTACCTGATTATTCTGGATTGTAGAAGTAATGTTTTTGCAGTTGTTATAGATGGATGAAGAGGTAAGAGTAGAGAAATGTACCTGACAGCTGACTTGTTTTTCCAAAGGGTTCTTAATTCTGTGTCACCTTTTTGTCCATTAAAATATGCTACCTCTCCCTCCAGACTCTTCTTGTTTCTGCACAGGCCACTAATATTGCAGTTATGTATGGTACTTTGTCCAGATCAGTACAACAAGTAACACTAAAATACTTGTCTTCTATTTTAGCAGTCACCTCTTTCCAACACATTGAGACTGTTAGTCATGTAAATATTTCATTTGATACATCCCAAAGCAGACAATTGCTAGAATATCTGCATACCTATCAACTTTTCAGTGTGCAAAACTCTTCCTCATAATCCTCCTTTCAAAGTTAATGCAATCTGATTACAAGTATCTAATGCCAGTTCATCCCAAAAATAGGTTGAATAACTATTCCCCTTCTCTTCCCAAGGACCATGCTGTGACAGAATTTGGATTGGAGGCAATGAGCACCTAAAAAAATCACACATCAAAACCCTAAGCAGAAACCAAAGCATGTAAAAGGCAAGGGCCAGGTTCTGCCATTCTGCTGTGGATGCAAAATGCCCCACTCTGCATGAAGCCCCTTTATACAGAGATAGGAATACACAAGTATTAAGGTGGCAGGGAGCCTGAATGAGACAAACTCAGTCCCAGCACTCAGCACAAACTCAAAGCCACAGCATATTAGAAACATAAAAAATTATTTCCATGGTCATTTTCTGGAGTTACTAGCTTTGAAACTTCCAAGTACTTTGTAGTACAATGCATCAAGCCCAAATGACTGAATTCATCTAAACATCCAGAAATTTACTACCCATGAGAAAAATGAGTTAAACATTCAGAAACATCACTTTTCCTTTTCATCTTGCCTAAAAACCTCTTTTTCCCTTGGCCTCAGTTTGCTCTCTTTTCATTTCATCCTTCTACCAACGAGCATTGGATAATGAGATACATGAGATGTTCAACTCTGAGATGGCTTCTTTCTTTCGAAAGAGTTTTAGTGAAGATGTTTGCAGGCACTACAATTAAATCTAGATAATGTAGGATCTTTTGTGATTTTCAACAGGGCATGCCAACCTTTTTTCTCATCAATTATTTCCTCTTTCTCCAACTGAAAAAAAACCCGCATTTTTTAGATCAGTCTGGAGAAACAGATTTCCCTTTGGAATTGACTCACATGTTCTTTAAAAATCACTTGAATCAGATTCATATCTGAATGACAACAAATTATTACATGCACAGTTACTGAAGAGGAGTTTGTTTTCTCTAATAATCCTGTATATTGAAAAGGAAAAAAAAATCACTAAAAATTAGTCTTACTCTGACAGATTTTTTTTTGAAAAAAGAAAAGAAATATACTCAATCATCTTAAAAGGTTTTAATAAACCCTGTGGTTTCAAGCTCACACTGCGGTTCTGTATGCCTTAATGTAAAATTAATGTCTATTCAATATAATCTTGCTGTTTCTCATTCACTTCTGTACTAATTTGGCTTTCTTACAGCACTTTCAGACACAGAAATACCTACACTGATTTCTCTCATCTTGAAATAAAATTTTCTCTGCCTTATTTTTTTACCACCAGGCAGTAGAATACTCTTCCAGCTGCTTTACTCTTTATATTTACAGTTACCACAAAATGCAATATTCACAGGACAGGAGGCTCATTATTTCAATATTTTAAATGTTATGCCCCATCATCCATTTGCTTTCTGACTATCTTTGCACACTAAGCAAAGCTTGTCCTCCCACAAATTCTGTTTGCAACGAGCATCCCCATCCAAAAAGGGACAAAAGGCAAGGCACAAATTAAGAGTTCTTTAACCTATGAACTTCTTGCAAGATATATACTCTTGCAAGACATATATAGCTGCCAATCAAAAAAGAATACTTTTCCCTATTTATTGGTATCAGTATGTGGCAAAACCTGGCCAGGCATGGCTTTGGTGTATCCTTGACAGTGATAGGACAAGGGAGAACAGTTATAAACTAAAAGAGAGAAGATTAGATGTTAGGAGGAAACTCTTTACTGTGACAGCGGTGACATACTGGAACAGGTTTCCCAAAGAAGCTGTGGATTCTCCATGGAAGTGTTCAAGGCCAGGTTGAATGGGGCTTTGAACAACCCGTTCTAGTGGAAGGTGTTCCCAACCATGGCAGAGTGGCAGATGATCTTTAAGGTCCCTTCAAACCCAAGCCATTCTATGATTCTGTTATGTGATTCTGTGTTACTAGGTGTCTGGGAAAGCCTAGAGCCAACAACAAAAAGGAATTTGCTAGCTAGTGATTTGAAAAAGTCCTCACAAAATTTATTCCGTTCTTTCTGCCAGCACAAATGGATATCTAGGTGGTTTATATGCTTATTGCATCCATTATATGCCAGTTATTGGCTCTGCACTCTAGAAGAAATTACACTGTGTACACCTCAAGAATATTCATAGTCTGTACTTCAGACTGGTACATACTTGATGTAACAATTTTTGTACCTGAACTAGAAAAGCTCAGTGGTAAAACGGCAACCCAGTGAAGATACTTGAACTCAAGTTTCTTGTATGTCAACTGAGTAACTTAACCACCCAGCCAGTATCCTCCAACTTATCTTCCCTCTTTCCTTTTACAGGGCTGTCCCAAAAAAGACTTTTTTCCCCTGACAGAAGGTCCATTTAAACCAATATAATTATATTAAGAGAATGTAGATTATATTAAGAGAATCTACTCCAATGTAGTTAGAAGTAAGAAACTAGAAACAGGCCGCAGCTGAAGCGGGATGAAAAGTTTGAGAACAACATTGTGCCTTGTTTCAGCTGCTGCAAGATTGTTCTGAATCATGGCAGAGTACTGAAAAATTACAAACATGCATGCACCCATGCCACAGACTTACTGCAAAGGCCAAGGTATTAATAACAATATTTGCAAGAATTCAGGAGCAGGTAAGGCTCTGTGCTATCCTAGAGTGGTGTGCACTTGAAGCTCAAAAAAATGCTATAAATCTCCTGTACTATCAATATATAAAAGCAATACAGGGATGGTAATTCTAAAGAGCATGGCCAGCAAGACCAGTCCATCTTCCCTCCTTGATTTGCTAACTTTTGGAGGAAGATCTATAACAATGCAATACATCAGATCCACTCTATCCTGCTAAAAGCAAACGATGAAAAGTGCTGCACACTGCAATATCTAGTCACTTTTGTAACAGCACAGGAGCAACCACAGTTAAATAACAACAAAGTAGATAAACTGCAGCAAAAATTATAATGGACCAGAGCTGAAAGTCCCAATTGGTCATGCAAAAGGCTATAGGAGATTTAATTGCTCAAGGCAGTGGGAGAATCAATGTCACGTATATGGAATATGGAACTACCCTGCCATGCACTCCTCCTGTTTGTATTCATTATCTTGAAATACGGTACTCAAAAAACTGTATCACCTCTTCACTACTTGCCAGTGTGTGGAAGGTAACTTCCTGTCGTGGCTAAGTGAACCTACCAGAGATGGCACCTGCTTACAAACAGACAAGGGCTCGTGGGAGATGCATTCGAAGGTTGTCTAGGGCAGAGAGACCTTAAAATGATCAAGTTTTCAATACTTGGTGATGTAAGGAGGGGCATCAGCAAAACCTGGACTTCCAGAGGGTGGACTTCGACCTATTCAGGACACTGATTCGGAAAGTTCCCCAGGAAGCAGCCATTAAAAACAAGGGGGGCTCAGGAAGGCTGGACATACTTTAAGAAAGAAATATTCAAGGTGCAAGAGCAGGCCTTCCTTAGGTGCTAAAAGGTGAGTCAGCTGGGAATAAGACTTGCCTGGCTGAGCAGGGAGCTTTTAGAGAAATTCAGAGTAAGAAAGAGGGTGTTATCATCTTTGGAAAAAGGGAGAGGCAGCTCAGGAAGTGTTTAAGGATGTCGGTAGGTCATGCAAAAAGAAAATTACTCAATTAGATCTTAATCTGGCCACTTCTGTAAATGATAATAAAAAGTGTTTTTATAAATATATTACTGGCAAAAGGAAAGGCAAGGAAAACCTCTGTTCATTATTGTACGCAGAGGGGAATGTAGTCACCAAAGACAAGGAAAAGGATGAGGTACTTAACACATTCTTTGCCTCAGTCTTCAACAGTAAGACTGGTTATCCTCAGGACAACTGGCCTCCTAAGCTGGTAGACCCAGACAGGGAACAGAATAGATCCTGTGTGTATTGGTTTGAAAACAAACCAGTGGGAGATCACAAGTCAGGATTAAAATTAATAGAAAAAAAATTAGAAATAAGTGAAATAATATAAGGAAAAGCACTGACAAAGTCAGATACCACCTGATGCCCTGTTAGGGTGGTGGTAGCAGTCCATATGAAGTAGTTCAGCTGAAGCAATAATCCTATGGAAGGTCTAGTCTCCAGCTGAAGGCCCAGTGGTAGCTCTTGTCCTCTGGTAACCCAGTAGACAGGGCTAAGTTAGGCAGTTCTGAGGGCAGGTTATATCCAGGTGGGAATGCTTGGCTCCTCCCTCCTGGGTGGAGCATCTCACAATAGGATGAGATAAGTCCATGAGTCATGTGGTGGTTTCTTGATGGCCCATTGTCTGTTATCAGGGGTGGGTCATCAGCAGGCGATAACACCTAATGGCCCACAGCTGGTGGTAATAGAATACTTAAATACATCTATATTGTAACCTAGGACACTGTGTATTCCAGGAGGAAGCAGTTAGTGACCTGAGGAGCCACTTGCATGCTCACAAGTCTGTGGGACCAGATGGGATCAATCCTAGAGTAATGAAGGAGCTGGCAGAAGAGCTCATTAAGCTGCTCCTCATCATTTATCATCAGTCCTGGCTAACCAGGGAGGTCTCAGATGACTGGAATTTTATCAAGTATGACACACATCCATAAGAAGAGCCAGAAGGAGGATCTAGGAAGCTATAGGCCTGTTAGCCTTACCTCGGTGCCTGGCAAGGTTATGGATCATCTTGAGTATGATCACACAGCACCTACAGGACAGCCTGGGGATCAGACCCAGCCAGCATGGATTTAGGGGAGGCAGGTCTTGCCTGACCAACCAGATCTCCTTTTAAGACCAGGTGACCCGCCTGGTAGATGAGGGGAAGGCTGTTTGTGTCTACATGGACTTCAGCAAAGCCTCTGACACCGTCTCCCATAGAATAATCCTGGAAAAGTTTGCAGCCCATGGCTTGGACAGGTGCACCCTTCTCTGAGTTAAGAACTGGCTGGATGGCCAGGCCCAGAGAGTGGTGGTGGATGGTGCTGCATCCAGATGGCATCTGGTCACTGGTGATGTCCCCCAGGAATAAGAGTTGAGTCCACTCCTGTTTAATATCTTTATTCATCTAGATGAGGGAATTGAGTCTGCCATTAGCAAATTCACAGATGACACCAATCGGGGTCAGAATATTGATCTGCTGAAAGGTAGGAAGGGAAGGCTCTGCAGAGAGACCTGAACAGGATGGATAGATGGGCTGAGACCAACAGCATAAAAGTTCAACAAGACCAAGTGCCAAGTCCTACATTTTGGCCACAATAACCCAATGCAGCTGGTGGCAGAGTGGCTGAAAAGCAGCCCAGTGGGAAAGGACCTGAGATTTGTGGCCAACAGCAGGCTGAACGTGAGCCAGCAGGATGTCCAGATGATTAAGCAGACCAATGGCAGTCTATCCTATGTCAGGAATAGTGTGGTTAGCACAACTTGGGGAAGTGATTCTTCCCCTGTACTTGGCACTAGTGAGGCTGTACCTTGAATCCTGTGTCCAGTTCTAGGCCCCTCAATTTAGGAAGAACATTTAGGTGCTAGAGAGGGTACAAGAGAAGGGCAACGAAGCTAGTAAAGGGTCTGGAACACAAGTCTTAGGAAGAGCATCTGAGGGAGCTGGGGTTGTTTAGTCTGGAGAAGAAGAGGCTCAAGAGTGACCTTAGCATTCTCTACAAATACCTTGAAAGGAAGTTGTAGCAAGGTGGGGGTCAGTCTCTTCTACCAGGCAACTAGCAACTGGAAAAGAGGACACAGTCTTAAGCTGCACCAGGGGAAGTTTAGGTTGGAAATTAAGAAAAAATTCTTCACAGAAAGGGTATATTGGAGTAGGCTGCCCAGGGAGTGGTGGAGTCATCATTGAGTCCAACCTATGACCAAATACCACCATATCAGCTACACTGAAAGATCTCAGATGTCTTTTCCTATTCAATTGTTTCCGTGATTCTGTGATCACCTAACACTAGCCACCTAAATACAAGTTTACTCTCTTCTCCAAGGTTTTCTACTTAAGCTCAGTCTACAGTCACTTGCAGAACAGTCACCTTCCACTAAATCTCCCTTGGCAGACAAATGCAATTAGGCAAGATGAATTCCACCCTTAACAAAACCTACTGACAAAATCAACTAAGCACTTCAAGCCAAACAGTGCAGTGAAAACAACTGTCCTGAATAATACTAAACAGGCAGTAACTGAACTCATAGCATGAGTGTGACAAGAAATAATTCTTGTAATTCCTCTCATTTATTTCTCAGGGTTTCCAACTGCGACTTGCTGGTTTAAACCTGTTTTGCTTAGACTACCAATCCTCTTGAGGGCACTGTTCATATTACTTATCCAGCCTAGAACAGTTTAATGTTGTGGTGATTTAAACGTAAACCTGTGGGAGAAATGAACCACAGTTAACTATCTCAAGAGAGTTTACAGGCCAGAGTTACAATTTACTAAAGGGACTACAACAAATACAATGATACAGAGAAAACTGGTTTTAACCCAAAAAGACAGAGTATAATGTGGCACCCTCTTTGTCAGATGATAGTCACAGTCCTGCTGAACTTCTGGTTCTCCACTGGATACATCAACTGGTGCCAGAAGTCCCTGAGCCCAAAGATTACATATGCTTGGGTTCAGGTGGAAATGCTCAGTACATCCCCAAGGGCGAGAGGTTTCACAATGGATGATGTAACACTGTGAGTCAAGGGATATTTTGGGAGTCTTTGATGGCCTAAGTCGTTGCAGCTGCCTAGTATGGTAGTGCCACTGAGTCCCCCATGGCCCATTGTCAGAGACTGAAATATTATAGTTTATGGCTTAAACATCTTTATGAAGGACTTTTGCCTATTATAGCAAAACTGTATAACAAAAGCTGCATGGAAGACCACCACACTCTGAATGGGCCTCTTGACTGAGGCCCCGGACTGCAAGCTGATAGAGATAAGATAAAGTGACTCAGGTCTGGGCTGGGGGAGAAAAATACACTCACAGGAGGATTAAGCCTAGCACCTTCAGAGTGGAGACCACAGCCCCAGGCTTACGTACTGCTAAGGTCACACAGACCCCCACATCAAAGCGGGGAGAAAGAGAGGTTTTGGGTGTATGGCACAGCCTCTGGACAAATGCAAGTAACACCCATCCTCTGCTGTGCAGACCAGCTCAGCTGTAGGGCCCCCACTCCAGGAAAGCCACATCTATGGGATATCCATGTGAGCAACAGCAGAGGGGGTGTTACGGCCCATCAAAGGGCCATGACCCCACCAAGGGGCCCCCAACCCTGCACCAGAGCACTGCACGTGATGCAACATGATGCAACAGATCCACAGTGTTGCAAGGGACAGTGTCAAACTCGCCCTCCCCAGGGGAGGCACCTGGGCATTCCCACCTGCCCAAACATATATTAATCCATTGGATTCTATACTTTTTGGTGGGGACCCTCACCACCAAGAAGACCAGATAGAGGGGATCAAGAGACAAGATGTTGTTGGGATCCACGGAAGGATGATATGTTTCTACCTAATCCCTGTCACTCTCCCTTTTCCCCTCCTACACCTCGTTTTCTTTCTTTCTTTTTCTTTCTTTCTTTCTTTTCTTTCTTTCTTTCTTTCTTTCTTTCTTTCTTTCTTTCTTTCTTTCTTTCTTTCTTTCTTTCTTTCTTTCTTTCTTTCTTTCTTTCTTTCTTTCTCTTTGCCTGTTTTACTATTAAATAAAATATATCAAATTTTTTTGGTATCAACATCTAACCTCATTTAGTTTTAAATCAAGTTTTGAGGTATATTTCGAACCTTTCTGGGTTCGATCTGTTTTATTCACAGGGACTTAAGTTTTCTTTGCTCTTCTGTGCTTAGACTGGACTGAAACACCCATTAGCAGAGACAACCCCTCAGGCTGGGTGTCAGTGTGCTGGTGCTTCCCCAGAAGGCAGTTAACACAGCTAAGTCATTTGAGTGAAGAAAAAGAAACACTTCTCTGACTCAAAGGATTTGCCTCTTTTTCCTTATCTCAGTTAACACCCAGTTTGTAGCCTGAGGTGTTGGGTGTGCAGTAGGCAGCTACTGCAAACTGTCCGTCATTAACAGTTCGTCCGAAATTACATAAACAGGGTACAATACTCCTGTAACTAGGACAATGTCAAGCACTTGTATTACTTGCATAGGACTCCGCCCTGAAAGCTACTCTTCTTTCACCGGTTATCTCTCTGAGATAGTTAACTCAGTACCTATACTGGATTAACTGAAAACTGAGAGATAAAACATCTAATGTGTGAGATAGGCTATGTACAGAAAAGATGAGAACAACCAAAGACAATATTCCTAAAACAGGCAAACTTTCATGGTAGTATCCCTGCCCAGTCTCAATTCCAGCTTTGGTTCCATCCCCGTACCTCAGCATCCCAGCCTTCATTTGCACATCTGTTTCAGGATTCAGATGAAAAATATCCTTTATCTGGAGGTTTATTTTGCAACCAAGATCCAGCATGATGCCAGAGTGAGAGCCTAAGACACAATTTTTCTGTTGGATATTTGAATTGTCATGTACATGGTATGGGAGCTCACATGCTTATAGACTTCCTGTCCAGTCCGAATAGGAGGGAGGGACTGGGTGGTAGGGAGGGGGGGGTTGGTTGTGGACAGAAAGAAAGAGGTGAGATGTTAAGGAAACTTTCGTGTCTGACCAGTTGGGAGCCACTCTGGGAGTCACACACCACACAAGACTTTCACTGCTGTGACAGAAGCCTTTTCACAACAGGTGGCTCCAGTGAGCTGACCGGTGCCCCGCTTGACTCCCTACACACACCACTCTTGAGCAGTCAGACAAGCTTCCCTCAACAGCTTGACTTGAGGTTTCCTGTAGCAGTCTCAGATGTCTGGTTCCTTTAAGTAATTTAACTGTGGAGCAGCAATACAGTAACATCTCAATCTGGGTGCCTTCAAGGACAGACCACGAACAAAAGAATCCCAGGGATTTGTACCCTTACAGTCTATGGTCCCATCCCTTAAACTCTCTTTTCACCCCATACATGTATCTTGGTGCAATGCTGATATTTGGTCTGGGGTCTTCTTATTGTTCATTAGGTTCTACAGAGCCTCTGGGTAAGCTGGCCACCTGGTGCAACAGGTCCCCATGCCCTTTGTTAGGCAAAGGGTCAGCACCAGTTCACAGCTCATTGCCGGGGTCTCCTGCCATTTCCCACTACCCAGGGCAAAACCTGCCCCTTGCACACTGAGCTAATTGCACAAGGTGTGTTCCTCAACAGTGATCTACATTCTCAAAAATGCTCGTCTAACAGCTGGCTGCACACACTTAACATGAGCTAGGCATTTAACAGTCAGGTCAAAAGCCTAGATGGGAACTGTTGTTCAAATTGATAGGAGAAATGGTTGTTAATGTCTCCACAAACGACTCAGTCTGAAAGGACTAATCAGGTTCTGAAAGAATGGGTGTGGGGGTCTTTATGAACATCAAGCTGCCCAAGTTTGTTGTAGAACGGAGCACACTCTGAACTTCTGAACTTTAGGGGAAAATGCGCAGACTTAATAGACTTACAAATACTAGCTTTGGGCTTAAAGTTAATTTTAATGGTCATACAGTGTATGCTGAGGGTGGGATACATGTCAAGGAGGAACACATAGTAGGCAGTTCGGGGAGTCTGTACCTTCCTAGTACCTCAGACAATGGGGAAAGGAAGAGGGTAACATGCAGCTGGGAGTTTAGGATAAAAGGAGACTGTGTCCTCCAAAAACTCAAGAGAGACCCCATGGAGTTATTGCTTAGTGGACTCTCTCCCTTTATTCAAATACAGTTGATTCTTGCAGGACTCCTCTGCCTCCTTTGTGGATATTGGCCTTTCACAGCAGGATTTTCCGCACAAGATTAAAGTAAGTGGATTTTTTTTTGAGACCCTATTTATTTCCTTCTTTTTAAGGCTCATAAACAAGCTCTTGTCAAAAACCTAAGAAAAGCCTGCATGATCTGCCCCACTACACAATGCACACAGTGACTGACTCTATGTGAACTATCAGAATGCGGAGTTGCTCAAATGTGACAACTGTTTCCCATAACAAGCTCCTGAATTAAAGGTCCTTCAGCTCTCCAGTCCAAATGTTTTTATAAAGGCTAGAACAGCATATGTTGTATTTTTCAACTTACAAGAAGCAACACTCAAGTTGAATGATGACTGTTAGATATCCCTTGTGCACTCATACAAGGGAAAATGTGAGCAGACAAGTCATGTAGGTCCCCTGTGAAGTTTTAGTGAGGGTTTCACTTACGACTCTCACCATTTAAAATTTGTTCTTTAAGCTATAAAGGAAGTGCATTCTTTCATTCCATAAATAATAGCTTTAGAAGTTTTGTTCATGGCCAGAATTGATTCAGAATTTCAAGTGAAGCAAACATTGTTTCATAATCTAAGAAGTGCCAAACAACAAAATAAGTCCCCACTAATTTATTTCTTTTTAAATAATACTGATACAGAGAAGTTTAGGATTTAAGGGTTAATTGTTTATTGTGGGCATTACTGGTATTGCTAAATTTTGCAGCTGCTTGTTAGACAACGTACATTGCTTGCTTGATACTTATTATGCTTGCCAAGCAGAAGGCGGAGGATGTAAGGCCATTGATAAGGGGTAGAGACCGTGACTACAAGTCGTGGTTTTGGATCCTGGAACCAGTACGAACCAGGCCAGGAGTTTGGACTTGGACCAGGAACTTAAAGAGCATGCGCAAGGAAGCGGGGTAAAAAGTTCAAACCTGAGGAAGACCTTTACTTCACCCCAGAGACCCCGGCCCATGACCACCAGGCGGCAATGCGCAGGCGCATTAAAATGCTAATGACTTTTGAGCTAATTATAATACGAAGCGGGGACAGATAATGAATATGTATAGGTGTATTGTGTAATTTAATGCATATGTAACCTGTAACTCGATGAATACCAAGCTGAGCATTGTCGGGGTACACACGTCTTTGGAGGATGGCTTCCCGTGTGTCCGGCATTGTAATTAATTAAAAAGCATGCCTACTTTACAACTTTAATTAGTTGTGGAGTCTCTCCACGCATCATTTTGGCAAGCCACCAGGAGACTTGCCTGCCCGGCTGCAGGATCGGCTGAGCGAGCGGACTTCCTATGCGCAGCCTGGAATTTTCCTGGAGGAATTCCGCTTCGTCGACCGGTCACTGCGGGGGCAGACAACGACCTGCTGGAACTGTGGATAAACGGTATGTTTTGGATCTAGAGAGTGCCTGTAAGTTGTACACGTGGTCAGAGAGGGGGCTGATAAGACGCACGGAGATGTCCGGTGCTCAGCGTAACCCCTGTACGGGAAGAAAGGAGCTTGCAGGCAGCCAGCTAAAGGCAGAGGGATTGGCTGATCAGGTCAGGCGAATCCAGGGCGTTGTGCCCCTGCCAAAGGAGCTGGTGGAGCCAGCAGAAGGATTCGCCGACCGATAGGGCGGCTGCTAGAGATCCTGTAAGTGGATTGGGTGAATCCGAGATTTGCTGTTATATCTGCGGTTTGTAGCACTTTTGAGGCAGATTGGGCGAACCCAGGGCATTGTGTCCCTGCCCAAAGGAGCCGGCAGAGCCGGCGGAAGAATTTGCCGACCAATAGAGTAGCCCCTCGACATCCTACAAGTGGGTCTGGTGAATCCGAGGTTTGCTGCTCTATCTGTGGTTTGCTGCTATATTTGAGGTTTGCTGCTGTTGTGTGTTTGGGCATGGATGGATTTTACGTATTTTGGGTGAGCGCGAAAGGACGCGAGTGATAAGTTAGAAAGGTTTGAGTACGGTTTGGGGTTTGCATGCTGGCTGTGGAAGCCAGCAGAGAGGGATTTGCCGACTGGTAGTGTAGATCGGGTGAATTTAGAGGGGCTTCCACTGCGCAGGACAGACCTGCTAATGGTTGTATGAGAAGCAGGAGAAGGCTAAGCGGAGCCTTTTAAGTTTGTGTGGTGTAAGTTTGTGTTGTGTGTCTGGGGCCCCCTTTATTGCTGTTATTGTGTTTATGTATGAGTGAATTTTGAAAGTGAGTAATTGAAATGAGTGCAGAGCAACGAAGTGCGTGATATAATGTATAATTAATAATGAATGCTTGGTTTTGGTTAAGTAAAATTGTGAGAGTTTTGTGTGAAAAGACGTGAAACAAGGTGGGGTGCAAAACTGAAGCAGTGGCTAAGAAAGAAGAGAGCCGCTGGCTTTCCTCAGTAACTAAACAACAGAAGCTTAGCCCCCGATTTTTGCCGCTTTTCACTGCTGGGATTTCATGTTGTGTGTGTGAAAAGATCTTAAAACCACATTGCTTGTGGGTTTTAACGCAGTGCAAACTTCGTGGAAGTCGAAGATAGTATGCCTCCACAGTATTGATAAATACATACCCATGTCTGGAGTGTTGGAGGCACGGAGATTACTCCGTTCTAGAGTTTTGTACAGCAAAAATTACGAATGACAACGTATTAGAGGAGGATTGAGAAGAAACAGTGAAAGCTTTCGAAAATGCATTTGAGTACCAGCGAAGCATGCGTGGCAGAAAGGACAGGAAAATTTATAAAGAGTGGCTTGTGTATATGAAGCTAGAGGGAAAAAAAATGAAGTAGAATTTTTAGTGGATACAGGGGCAATGTATTTGGTTTTAAATAAAGCTTTGATACCTGTAGAAAATGATTATATTGTAGTAACAAAGGCAACTGACCAATCTGAAAAAGCATACTTTTGCAAACCATTTGAAGTACAAGCTTGGAAAGCAATGGGGCATTCACAAGATCTTATACATGCTCAACTCCCTGAAAGCCCTTTTGGGTAGAGATTTATTGGAACCATCACATTTAAAAATGGAGAAATCACTCTGGAGTGATCAACAATATGTAGAAATGTTAAGTTTAATATTAACAACCACTGAAACTGAAAAAGGAATTAATAAAGAGATAATAAATTGTTTTCCAGAGTATGGGCCACTAATGTGCCAAGAAGAACAAAGAATGCACCCCTTATATAAATTAAACTTAAAAAAGGGAAGCAAGCAGTCAGGATTAAACAGTATCCCTTGAAAAGAGAAGATAAGGGAGGGAATTAGACCAGTGATTGAAATTTTTTTTTACAACTAAGATTGTTAAAAGAATCCTTATTTGATTTTAACACTCCTATTTTACCTGTTTGAAAACCTGATGAGTCGTACCGGGTGATACAGGATTTACAGGCTGTTAACAAAATAATTGAAAACCTTTACCTTGTAGTGGCTAACCCATACACTTTGTTAACATGTTTAACACTAGAGCTAACTTAGTTTACCGTTCTAGATTTTTAAAAATGCGCTCTTTTGCCTCCCGCTCCATGAAGCCAACCAGAAAATTTTTGCATTTGAATGGAAAAGTCCTAAAAGTGAACATAAAACTCAGCTCACATGAATAGTGTTGCCTCAGGAATTCAGGAACAGTCCCACACTATTTCGTGAATACCTCACAAAGGAATTAAAATCCTGGGAAGCTCCATCAGAAGAAGGACCTAGACGAAAGAGGCTTGCGTGGACTGGACAGAAAGCCTCTTGAACTTCTTGGGGCTTCAGAGATACAGGGTATCCAAGAAAAAGGCTCAGGCGATAAAGCAGAAAGTAATCTACCTGGACTATGAAATCAATACTGGACAACGAACTTTAGAACAAGATTGCAAAGAAGCAGTATGCCAGACCCCAAAACCCCAGACAATAAAAGAGCTGCAGACCTTTCTGGGAATTACCGGGTGGTGCACGTTACAAGTGGAAACAGAGACATTCAATGGATGAAAGAGGCCACGAGGACCTTCAACCAGCTGAAAAATGCTCTCATGTCAGCCCCAGCTTTAGGACTTCCAGACGTGAGTAAACTATTCTTTTTATTCTCCCATGAGAAGCAGCGGATTGCTTTGGGGATACTGGCACAGGACTTGGGCCCATATCAACGGGCAGTGGCCTATTTCTCCAAGCAGCTGGATGCAGCAGCTAAAGGATGGCCCAGGTACCTCAGAGATGTCACTGCAGTTGTGCTAAATATCCAAGAAACCCGCAAGTTTACTCTAGGCCAGAAAATGACTGTGCTGGTGTCTCATACAATGTCCGCAGTCCTAGAAGTGAAAGGCGGGCACTGGCTCTCCTCACAAAGGTTCTTAANACAGAGACATTCAATGGATGAAAGAGGCCACGAGGACCTTCAACCAGCTGAAAAATGCTCTCATGTCAGCCCCAGCTTTAGGACTTCCAGACGTGAGTAAACTATTCTTTTTATTCTCCCATGAGAAGCAGCGGATTGCTTTGGGGATACTGGCACAGGACTTGGGCCCATATCAACGGGCAGTGGCCTATTTCTCCAAGCAGCTGGATGCAGCAGCTAAAGGATGGCCCAGGTACCTCAGAGATGTCACTGCAGTTGTGCTAAATATCCAAGAAACCCGCAAGTTTACTCTAGGCCAGAAAATGACTGTGCTGGTGTCTCATACAATGTCCGCAGTNGTGCTGGTGTCTCATACAAGGTCCGCAGTCCTAGAAGTGAAAGGCGGGCACTGGCTCTCCTCACAAAGGTTCTTAAAATACCAAGCCATCACGGTGGAACAAGATGATGTAGAAATAGTGGTAACTAACATTGTCAACCCAGCTTCTTTTCTTAGCAGAAACCAAGGGGAACAAATACACCACGACTTCCTGGAGACCATTGAAGCTACTTACTCTAGTCGCCCGGACCTGAAGGATACCACTTTGGATGACGCAGAGACCTGGTTCACTGATGGGAGCAGCTATATCATCAGTGGAAAGCAGCATGCTGGGTATGCAGTTACCACCTGCCAGGAGGTGATAGAATCTGGACGGTTACCAACAAACACCTCCGCACAGAAAGCTGAGATAATCACTCTAACCCGCGCCGTGGAAATGGCCAAAGGGAAAAGAATAAACATTCATACAAACTCAAGGTATGCATTTGGGGTTGTACATGCACATGGAACCATTTGGAAAGAAAGAGGGTTGCTGAATTCGCAGGGAAAGAATATCAAGCTTGCACAAGAAATAATGCAACTGTTAGACGCTGTTCAGTTGCCTGAAAAAATAGCAATCATGCACATTAAGGCACACCAAAAAGTGAGCTCAGAATTGGAAGAAGGAAATGAGCTGGTGGATCGAGAGGCAAAAGAAGCTGTGAAAGGTGAGACAGCAACTGCAACTGAGGGAGCCCTGATCCCAGATGGGCAGATTTCCTTAGAAGGTAAGCCAGTATATAATAAAAAAGATAGAAAATTAATCAAAAACCAGACGGGAACCTATAATCCAGAAGGATGGACTATTACAGAGGAAGGAAAATTAGTTATTCCTTCTCATTTGTTATGGTCAGTAATTAAAGAAGAACACCAGAAAACCCATTGGGGAGTAGATGCCCTATATAATTATCTAATCGAAAGAATTATTGCCAGGAGTTTACAGGCTACCATCATACAAGTAACTCGGCAACGTGATCTTTGCCTCCAGACTAAACCCAAGAACACCCCCAAACTGAAATTTGGCCAAATCGCGAAAGGCCATGGGCCTGGACAACAGTAGCAAATCAATTTTTCAGAACTCCCAAGAAAAGGGGGGTATCGATATTTGTTGGTATTAACAGATACCTTTTCAGGGCGGCCAGAAGCCTTCCCCACCAGAACCGCCAAAGCCCGGGAAGTAACCAAAGTACTGTTACCACGCTTTGGAGCCCTAGCCACAATATCATCAGAGGACCACACTTCATTTCAAAGGTAATGCAGTAAATTAGCCATTATTTGGGCATAGACTGGGAGCTTCACACCCTGTACCATCCACAATCAAGTGGCCAAGTGGAGAAATAACTTGCCCTGACCCCAATCTCTTCCACTGGCCTTGTTATGAATCCGGACCAAACCTAGAATTAAAGAGAAGTTAAGCCCTTTTGAAATGCTTTATGGGAGACCATACAGAATACAAAAAGGAAAAATCGAAAAGCATGTGGCTGGGACCCGAAGTCCAGGTCTAGATGGTCCTATACATGACATACAACCTGGTGATTATGTATATCTTAAGTCTTTTACAGAAAAGGCTTTGGAACCACAGTGGGAAGGACCATTTCAGGTGCTTCTCACTACCTTCACAGCAATCAGAATTAAGAAGCAGAATGCCTAGGTCCACCATACTTGAGTGAAGAAGGCACCAGAGGTTCCTTGGAAAATAAACCCTGGTGATGATGAACTGAAGTTAAAATTTACTTGGATAAAATGAATCTAATGAAGGGGAAAATTATTTCTTTTGTAATTGTATTTATAATTTTGGGCTGCAGAGTTACTAATGGGCAAGACATTCGGTCCCAAGCTTTTATTCGGTTTACTGAACTTATGGGAAAGTGTTCCGATTTAAAAAATTTAAATTTGGCAGCAGTGGTCATGCACAGGAACCAAGTTTATGCGAAGCAAGAATAGGAAAGACCAAAAACCTGGCAACTTCAAGGGACTGTAAGAGAAGAAATTAAGGTAGGGTGCCGGATGATTAATGGAACAGCTCATAGGAAGGCAACCAAAATTAGTGTTTCACCCACTCCTACAGTCAGACATGATGAAATTTGTGATTATTCAAGTGAATTGAATTGCTGGCATAATTTTACGTTATTACAAACTGTTGAGGTAATTTGTTTGTGGGTTCACGATAATATTGGGCTTTCGTTTAAATTTGAGATGGTTGCCATGGACAAATCTGTTACAACCCATGCCAGCACTCAAACCCAAACCCAAATTATACCACTACAACCCGAACCGGAGATTTATGAGGTTGGCCCCTATGTAGTGAGAAATACAGGCCAACAGCTGTTGCTGTTCAACCCAGAATGGTCACTCAAACAGGTTGAAATTCAGCCAGCATGTTCCCCTCTTCTAACCGGAGTATTGGGAACAGGATCGGGGGTCCTAAATGAAATTGACTCAGAAATATTAATGAATAACTAAGCTAAGACAACCCTTGGAGCCTTCTTTATTAACATTAAGAACTGGCCAGTGGCAACTTTCAAAAGTCTTACCAAAGTGGGAAAAAGCTGAAAAACAAGATCACAAGTCAATAATAGATGTTCTTGGTATGGTCTAGGACAATGTGTCCTTAGCTTTTCACTGTGTATAAGCGCAGCTATGGATGCAATCAGTAGCTGCTTTAGTTATAAGGGAAGGAAACAAAGGCATTTTCTCTATTGAAATTTGAAAAACTGTTTGGGATAATGCCACTGACTTAGAAAGAAAGCTCCAGTCCTGGAGGACTATGGTAAATTTTACCTATGACCCTATTACTAACATGGCCACAGCTTTTATGCTTATCATACGTAATGCCACAATTAATATTATCCACCTCATAATTGCATTAGGATTGAACCATGAAGAAGCAGGGCTTTACCCTTCTGAACACAGAATATGGGCCCGGATGGTAAATGGGAAATGGCAAACCATGAATTTGGAATCTTACATCACACAGGAACAACAAGGATTCATCTGTGAAGGCAATACAATTGATGCAAAAGACATATGCCTTGACATTAAACAAGGCATTTGCCTTTTTGAAATCCATCCAGATGCTACGCAAAAGAAATTTGTTAGAGAAAGAATCCATATATTAGTAAAAGAATTTACTAATTTTATAGAAAAGCGGGGACTGATACACAGAAGTTTAGGATTTAAGGGTTAATTGCTTATTGTGGGCATTACTGGTATTGCTAAATTTTGCAGCTGCTTGTTAGACAATGTATATTGCTTGCTCGATACTTATTATGCTTGCCAAGCAGAAGGCGGAGGATGTAAGGCCATTGATAAGGGGTAGAGACCGTGACTACAAGTCGTGGTTTCAGATCCTGGAACCAGCTCGAACCAGCCCTGGAGTTTGGACTTGGACCAGGAACTTAAAGAGCATGCGCAAGGAAGCGGGGTAAAAAGTTCAGACCTGAGGAAGACCTTTACTTCACCCCAGAGACCCTGGCCCATGACCACCAGGCGGCAATGCGCAGGCGCATTAAAATGCTAATGACTTTTGAGCTAATTATAATACGAAGCGGGGACAGATAATGAATATGTATAGGTGTATTGTGTAATTTAATGCATATGTAACCTGTAACTCGAAAAATACCAAGCTGAGCATTGCTGAGGGACACACGTCTTTGGAGGATGACCTCCCATGTGTCCAACGTCATAATTAAAAGCATGCCTACTTTGCAACTTTAATTAGTTGTGGAGTCTCTCCATATCACCGCAATATAAGAAAAATACAAAGCTGTTAGAAAGGGTCCAAAGGAGGATTACCAAGATGGTGAAAGGCCTAGAGGGCCTGTTTCTTAAACATCTTTTTTACAGAAGATTAATGCCTAAGAGTATAGTTAAATTAACTTCATTTGGTGTCTTTCTGTTTACACTTGATACAAATCTAGCAGCATTTGGAAGATGTCTCTGTGTACTTATAACCAAAACATGAGCTTCATTTCTTAATCCACTGAAAATGCTTGTCATTTATAAACATTAATAATTTTAGTTCAAAGCAAATTTTAGTTCAAAGCAGAAATACTACATATTTTTGTGTTTCCTGTTGAGTTCATGCTTTCCTTAATGTTCCTACATTCATTCCTGAAGTTGAAATCCTTCCACAGAGACAAACCTGCCACATGCTCATAAAACGTGTTGCTTGGCTAGCATATTCCTAATTCAGAATGTAAGCTTCTGCTGAATCAGTGTGCATACGATGGTTTGAAAAAACATGTTCTCATAATTACATCCATTCAACAAACAGCTGGAAGAAGAGACAGGTGAATGCTGTAAAGTCTGCTCTTACTATAACAAAATAGTTTTCCAAATTAAGAATGGGCAGTTACATATATGTATCACAAAGTCTGCATCTGAAAAAGCTAGCCATGTCTTTGTTTACCTAATTTTCCTCATTTCTTTAGCAAATAGAACTTTACCATTTATATCACCAAGCAAGTCCCTCATTCACTCTCAAACTATGTCAATCCAGATGATAACCACAGCTCTATTGAAGTGCTATGCTAGAAGACAAAAGTTTAATATGATTTAAGCTTATATTATTCCTGCTCTTGCTTCTCTCTCAACTTTTAACACCTCCTTTCAGATGAAGAGACTGAAGAAATTTGTCATCTTTTTCACCTAGACGTTTTGCACTCACAGCTTCTTTATGTGCAGGTCTGTGCACTGTGCAGGGTTTCTCAGAGCCATCCATGTTTCCACCATTAGATTAATAGAAGCAATTCACAACTTTATAGCTGCACATAGCAGAGGAAAGTGCCTTTGCTAGTGATGTGACAAATCCTGGAGGTTTCAAGCATCTGTAAAATTCTGTACCGCCTTCTGTCATTTTTTTTAACTGTCCTGAAGAGGTTCCAAACCACCTGAGACAGGAGCCTAGTCTCCAAGTCTAATCACTGTGCAACTCTTACTAACATATTTTAATTGAAACATTAAAGGATAATAAAGATGCAATTCAGAAATATCTTGAATTTATTCTTTCAATTCACCCTAGATGAAAGTTACTGGAAAAATTATGAGGAAAATCCAGCTTTAATTACGTTTTCCTTTGAAGATATTTCAATTCTGAATTCAGATAAGAGCAGAATATCAGGGCCATGTTGATAAGTAAAGGCTGACCATCGCTTTCTAGAGAATAAAAATGTGAGAGCTGATGTTGATGACCACTTATCTCTTATGGCCTCTCAAGGCCATTGACAAAAACCATAATGTTGGCCTGCCAATAGGCTCCCACAGACAGAATAACTGGGACACTGTACTCCTAGTTCAGACCATCCAGCTGAGATGGGCTGAAATGAAACTGAAATAAATAACATGGACTGGAATTGGTAATTCAAAAATTCCTGAGAGATTTTAGGAGAGACTGTTTCTGCCATCATCAAACTTCTTTTTGGGTTTGGTCCCAAAAGAGTCAAAACCTTCAGGTGTTTGGGATTTCCTTCACATGAATACTCTCCACTGGAAACTGTTGGGGCCTCCAGATAATTTACATCTTGCTTTAAAAACAGGACAGACTCATCTGTTCCAGGTATCCTTGTACCTCCACATCGATATTCACAGCTTACAGGTGTGAATGTAAGGTAGCCATGACAATCCTTCCACACCCCAACACTGAATGATCTCCACCACTGCCCTCCTCTAGGTGACTGCTGTGCATGCTGACAGCAGAATCCTTCAGCCTCTGGGGATAAAGCTCTCATCTCTGGAAACTGCCGTGCTTGTCAGCCTTCTAGCCCCTCAACCTGTAGAAGCTTTAGAACAGGACTGAAGATTAATTCATCTTGTTCAACTTTACAGCTTAGTTATAAAACAGCCATCAAAATGTAGCATTGCTTGAGATAGCAACAAGGTGGCTGATTATTGATACTTACTGTCATTTCAGTCCTTGGTGTCTTTAAGCTCTGTCAATAAATAGATTGGTGCTCAAGTTTTTCAAGCATCATGAGTCATTAAAATTGAAGCTATAACACAAAATAGAGCAAATTGTTGTTGTCGTTGCCTCATACCAAGGCAAGACCTCGTTACTAAAGCAGAAAGAGGTGCCTCAGCCACTTCCTCTTCGAGTGGAAAGCAGTGGAGCCATCACTCAGAGGCAGCTCTGACTCAGTGTGGGCAGGGCCAGCAGAAAGAGCTTCCCTCCTAGCCATAGATAAGCCACCCCCAGGAGCTCAAGGGACCAGGAGTGTGGCAAACAGAGCGTGGTGTATCAGCCAGGGCACAGCATGGCAGTTTGCACAGGCAGGGTGAGTAGGAAGGGTGCTGAGGCACTGCCAGCTCAAGCAGTTATCTCGGTGGTCATCACCCTTGCCAACAGAACTCAGGTACGCTGTCCAGTCAGATAAAAGTTTCTTCCACTGCACACACCAGAAAGGATGCGGCAATCCAGAGGGAGCACCCACAAAAGCATGCAGGGTCCAGGTCTTAGTCTGCAGGGTGTGCCAGAGCCTGGTGCTGCTCTCAGAGGGCAGCAGATACAACAGCTGTGTGAGATGCGATCAGGTCAATGATCTGCTCAGCCTAGTGGCAGAGCTGAGAGATGAAGTAGAAATACTAGGTATTAGTGACTGAGGAAGAAATTGACAGCGAAGCTGCATCATACCCTGCTTTGGACAAATGCACCCAACCATCCACTTCACAAGAAGCAACAGATTCCCTACCCTCTCACCACCAAGTAGAAGGAAGGGAGCTTAGAGATAGAGGGGAGCAGAAAAGGGTTTCTGGTCGGGGTTAAAGGCAAATCCCTTCTTGACCTACCTCACCTTCCTATGTGCCCTGATACAATACATATAAGGCCCTAGAATCTGAGCAGGGAAATGAGAATATGGATGAAGGTTCTTCTGGAATGGAGGGGTTGTCTAGGGCATGGCAGCCTCCCACATCGCACATCACAAACTCCTCAAGTAAGACATAAAAAAGGGTAGTAGACATTGGTGACTCCCTTTTAAGAGGAATGGAGGGCCCAATATGCCAACCAGACCCAACCCATAGGGAGGTGTGTTGAGCCCCTGCGACCCAGCTAAGGGACACAACAAAGAAACTTTCCAGCCTGGTACTGCCCACTGATTATTACCCTCTACTGGTTTTCCTGGTAGGCACTGCTGAGGTCCCAACAAGAAGGCTGCAGACAATCAAGAGAGACCTCGGTCTTGGGACAACTGGTCAAGGGATCTGAAACCCAAGCTGTGTTCCTTTCTGTCCCACCAATTGCAGAGAATGATGGGGCAAGAAACAGGAGAATCACGCAGATGAACATCTGGCTTCAGGACTGGTGTTACCAGCAGAATTTTGGGATTTTTCATCATGAGTTGGTTTATATGACAGAACCCGGCAAGAAACAGAGTCCATCTGTCTCAAAAGGGATAAAAGATCTTAGCTCAGGACTTAGCAGGGCTAGGTGAGAGAGCTTTAATGTAGAGTTGAAGGGGGAACAGGAACACAGCCAGGCTCAACAGAGATAAGGCGTTGGAAAGGGAAAAATATAGCAACCATGCTACTAGCAAAAGGAAGTTTAAGAGTGAATATCTTAATCGAGCACAAGCAGCCAAAGACATAACCAACGCTGGGCATGCGGACTATGGGGCATCCCTTTGCACATCTACTGGGATACTGACACAATCAAATACTTCTATAAAGTGCCTGTATACCAACACATGCAGTATGGGAAACAAACAGGAGGAGCTAGAGATCTGTGTGCAGTTACAGAGTTTTGATCTCATTTTGATTATGGAGGTGAAGTGGGATAGCTCACATGATTGGAATGTTGTCATGAAGGGCTACACACTGTTTAGGAGAGACAGACCAGGGAGGCACAGGAGTGGAATTGCCCTCTGTGTGCGACAAGACTTGGAATGTATTGAGCTCTGTCTTGGAGTGGATGATGAGCACAAGTCGAGAGTTTACGGATCAGGATAAAACACCAGACTAGGAAGGCTGACATTGTTGTGGGTGTTTGCTACAGGCCACCTGAGCAGGAGGACAAAGTGGATAAGGCTTTCTACAGACAGCTAGAAGCAGCTTTAAAGAAACAGGCATTGGTTCTTGTGGGAGTTTCTTAACTACCCCCTGGAGAAGCAACACAGCAAAACACAAACAGTCTAGGTGGTTCCTAAAAAGCATTGATGACAACTTTCTGACACAGGTAGCGGATAATCCAAAAAGGAATGATGTGCTGCTTGACCTTATACAAACAAACAGGGAAGGAGTTGCTGAAGATGTGAAGGTTGGGAGCAGCCTTGGCTGTAGTGACCATGAGACTTTGGAGCTCAGTAATGGGCAAGGAGGAAGCAGGGCAGCAAGTAACTGTCACCTTGGAGTTCAGGACAACAAACTTTAGTCTCTTCAGGGATCTCCTAGGAAGAATCATATGGGAACAGAGTCTGCAGGACAGAGTTTAAGAGAGCTGGTTGATATTCCAGGATCATTTCCTCTAGGCTCAAGAGCAGTGCACCCCAATGAGCAAGAAATCAGGTAAAGGGGGCAAGAGAACTACATAAATGAATGAAGAACTCCTGTGATTACTCAAGTATAAACAGGAAATACACAGGAGGTGGAAGCATGGTCAGACCACTTAGAAGGAATATAGAGGAATATATAGTCAGAATAAGTAGCAATGAGAAAAGAAGGACCAAGGCCCATCTGGAATTAAATCTGGCCAAGGATGCCAAGGGCAACAAGAAAGACTTCTTCAAATACATCAGTAACAAAAAAGGAAAAGAAAGGATAATGTGGGCTTGTTACTAAACAGAGGGAGAAGCCTAGTAACAGGGAATGCAGAGTGGCAGATCCACCTCAGTGACAAGACCAGCCCTCAGGGACCTCTGATTCAGGAGAATCAAGGTAATAAAAGTTGGAAGGAAGACCTTCCGTTGCTCAAGGAGGACTGGGTTACAGAACACCAAGGCAAACTTGATAACCACAAGTCCAAGGCAACAAAGATGATTAAGGGACTGGAGCATCTCTTACAAGGCTGAGAGAGATTGGGCTCTTCAGCCTCAAGAAGAGACAGATGAGGGGGGACATTATCAGTGTCTATAAGTATCTGAAGGGAAGGTGTCAAAAGAGGGGAATCAGGCTCTTCTCGGTGGTGACAAGCAGTAAGACTAGAAGCAACAGGCAGAAACTGATGCCCAGGAAGTTCTACCAGCATGTGAGGAAGAACTTCTTTACTGTGTGGGTGACCACACACCGCAATAGATTGACCAGAGAGGGTGTGGAGTCTCCCTTGCAGAAGATATTGAAGAACCATCTGGACACAATCCTATGTCACGTACTCTAGGATGACCCTGCTTGGGCAGGGAAGTTGGACCAGATGACCCACTGTGGTCCCTTTCAACTTCACACATTCTGCGTTTCTGTGATGCTGTGACTGTTTATTAGTGCAGAAACTTACAGGAGAGTTTGTCACCACAATCTGAAAACATTCACAATATTGCCAAGTGAAAGAAAAAAAGAATTGCAACTGCAATCTGAAAGCTGAAGTACTGCCATTCCTGTGGCTTAGCCAGACTAACAAAAAAGCAGCAACAAGCTAATCACTTTTCAGAACATGAACAGCTCCTACCAAAACGTGTTTGACTGGCTGCCCAGGAAATCAAACTCGTTTCTTCATCCATACATAACCCAGCATTTGTAGTCCAAGTTGTTTTTTCATCACTATGCCTAATCATGACCTACAATGAGTTTGGTTCAGCAGCAGTTGGAAAATAGCCTAATCTCTGCACCTGCACATTCCTTGAGTATTCCCATGAAAATCAACATGCTGTTGCACTTTGCAGGGCTTAACAAGATGCTCCAAAGCCAATGACTCCTTTCACAAAACCACAAGATCTAAATTACAGGACCATCTCTGTTCTGGGGTGTGGATCACACAGTTCTTGTAGTCAGTACTGGATTAGTTTCTGTCCTCATTAAAAGACAGAAGTGAAGAAGAAGTCTTTAGTCAGTACCACTGGAATTTGTATAAATGTTATCACACAGCTGACAAAACCTCCAGGGAAATTATCAGCTCATGTGGAACTCAGTTATAGTAGTATCTGTTTTGATAGAGCAAGAGAAAAAAAAGCCTAGAATTTTAAACCAGCCTTTAGCAGACAAAGAAGTCAGAATAGATAGATTCCATGTACAGAACTGTTGAAATGTTGTCAGCATCTTTTACTTCTTAAAATTTTACTTCATTTTTCATTAAAAAGCAAAATAAGTGCTATCTGCTGTGAATTTTCCCAGAAAGAACAACTAAGAATCCAAGAAAGAACCCCTTCCATCATATCCACTCATTACTACTAACATGCCAGACTCTGAAAACCAGCCTGATAAGACAATGGTCTAGAAGCCTAGAATGTATCACTGATCAACAAGCCCAAAGAGCACTGTCTGCAGTGCATGAAGCATTGTTTCTGACAACAAACTTAAGAGAACAGAAATATTTTTTCCTCTTTTAAAAATAGCTTGCATTGAACAAGACAGGAATTAAAATGGCTGAAAACTTGGTTTATGTAAATATTGGTCAAGTCAGGTTCCAAAGGTTTGAACCTTAATTACATGCACCACTAAATCTGTGTGTTGCACAGCAGCTCAGAAATAAGTTATTCATACATATTAAGAGCAATAACCTCAGAAACACATAATGATTTAACTATAGCACTTCTATTACGTTCAGACAATTGTTATATATCCTCTCTGAAGATATGGTTGTAGCTAGGTGAGGGGAAATGTGGGTTTAAGTATTCTATGACTCAAGATTAGGAATAAGTTGTTGAACTGATAAAAGCACTAACATAAAAAGGTTTTCTAACCAGGCATTTGAGGCCCAGATGTTCAAAGTCCTGCTCTTGTGAGAAAACAAAGCACTTGTATACCATAATTATTCCCAAAATCTGCCTGAGGGAAAAAAAAGCAAAACCACAACACAAAAAAAACACACCATCTCCTTGGAAATGGATGTACTAAATCTTACTCACGAGAGCTTAGGGTCAGTTTCAATAAACTAGATGTACCTAATAATGTACCTGTTGTGCATGTACCCACTTATACATCCACACAGGCACATCTTTAAGTATGGTCAAACGTATAATCCACAATTAATTTATATCCACCTGAGATTTTTTACAAAACCCCTGTGAAGCATAACGTGTGCAGGTAAGCACATAACAACTGGAAGTTTCTACTTGAGAACCTTCTCTTCAGCAGGAGAAAAATTATTCTTCTGCATGATGAAAATCTAACGTCATCATCCACTGGAGCATAATATGAATTCAAACCCTGGAAATGTACACATGAAATTCTGTAACAGAATCTGCATCTCTTCTAATAAATCAGTATATGGATGGGTTGAGGAAAGGAGATACACCAGTGAAAAACTACAGTAAATTGCTTCTTACTCTTCTCTGTGAGAGTGCTCACTGAAACATGTATCAAGTATTTTAATGTGTGATTCCTTTTTAAACTAATGTACACACAAAGGAAGACAAATATTTGCTTCTAAGGCTTATCTTCCATTTTTGGTGTTAACACTTGGAAGCCAGCCTATCAAAATACATTATTAGCCATGCTACCCTGTGCATGGCACTCAGCATGGATCTGACAATGTTTTCAGAAGAGACTCTCATAGATGTTTTCACCTTAATGTGAAAACAGTGATAAATCCTTTAGCTCGGAGTGCAGTATCTATGTAAATAGTGCATAAAGAACTTATTCACCTGTCATCTAATTAAAGTAAATTCCATCCCCAAGTTATCATCTCAAAATAGGCAAGACAGCAGGGCAAACAAAATGAATTTGTTGTGAGGAAAAAACACTTGGATAGTCTATTGCCAGTGTTCTAAAGAAAACACAGAGTTAAATCAGTAGAAATCAAACAGATAGACTTTCTGATGTGGAAATGAGGGAAGAGGGTTTATAGTTTTCTCTGATTTGATAAGGCTTATTAGTGGCTGGTTGAGGTTTAACCCCAGCTGACGACTTAAGTACTACACAGATGCTCACTCACTCTCCTCACTCTTGACCCCTTCAGTGGGAAGGGGAGGAGAATTATAATAAAGGTATGTCCTAGGTTGCAATATAG